>JBBMJY010000005.1:17880538-17898520 GCA_037833715.1 Toxotes lorentzi
AATAAAGACTTTGCGGTTTGCATTCTCGCCTTGGAGTCGTGCATTTGGGTTCAGTCCACGTTCAGTCGTGACACACAGTGCAGAAAGCGGCAAACAGGAAGTGACACAATACGTTACCACCACGTGAGTCACTATGTCAGTCTGTCTAATCGTCAGTCTGTCCTTGACACCTTTAATATGTCGCCAGTGGGCCTAAATAAAGAAATGAGGAAGGCCAGAGCACACAAGCTGACAGGAACATGGATGATAACACTGATTGATTTATACCCTCAATAATCTCCTGTATTTATAAATAAAGATGCTTTCAGCTTCATTTGACACACATGCATGAAATCACATACTTCATATACGCCAGCACATGAATGCCCACAAAAGACATGCTTGCAGTCTGAGTCCTTTTATTTACTGCTCTGGCACCACACAACAGGGACATGGGATATATTATGGTGGAAAATTCCTGGTCCTGGTTTCCTGGATTAATACGGACCACATATAAAGTGTCAGCTTCAATTTTGTCTTTGACGTGAAAATGAAAAGGGGAATTCTGTCGCTGGTGTTGAAACAGAGTACAGAACAGTATGATACACTCATGAAAGGCACTGGCTGTCCCAGTGGTGGTGACTGCTGGCAGTGTCACGCCTGCCAACACAAGGCTATGATTAAGCTAGTTTTTGTGGTAATTGGCAACATTTTGAAATTAAAGAAAAAAATCTGACTGACACAAAACATCAGTGATTCAACCTATAACCAGCACAGAGATTTGCTGTTGTAAGCATGAAGTGCCTGCTGCTCTTTCCTTTGAAACATGATGTGTTGTATATTTCCTGTTTTCTAAGGACACAGAGGAACTGAGTAGCTCTGCTGTTTGATATGATGGAACAGCTGAAGTTAGCCTCCTACAGACATTCAAACATCTAAACTACTTTCTCTGGGAAAATACTCATGCTAACAGCAAGTTTCCACTTCCCGTTAGCATGAGCAGTGAACCACCATCGCTAAAAAGCCAAAGAAAATAGCACCATATTCCCATTGTGTGCGATTGCATGATAGAGGCTGTGTTCACGTTCACAAACGCACACATTTATGGCGTGGACTGATGATATCATGGGAGTTGCTGTGCATGGCCAAAGCTTGTCTGATGTATTTTTTGGGTAGCTGCTGTTTATTGAGTTCTGCTCTGACTCACCACATTGTTTTAACGAAGCTTTTGATGCTAATGTTATAAAGCTGCGACACTACAAAGCCAGCGAACTGTCACAGAGAGAACAAAAATAATGTTTGTGCACAAATTTCTCAGAACATAATGTTAAAAGATATTTGTGAGATTAGATTTTAACAATGTTAAGCAATGGCAAAGGAAACAACAATGAGCAATGCATGGGTTTTAAAAAAAAAGATACATTGACTTGTTGCTTGTTGCTTGTAGTTGCATATTTACACATTCAGCAAACACATTACCATTCGTTTGGAGTCGTGTCTACTGATGAATGTAATTCAAATATTCTGTCCGCTTTACCTGTTCTGCTCTCCAAACAACAAGAAAAAAAAAGATCTAGTTCATTATTGTCTAAATGCTTCACAAAGTTCACCAGCTAGTTGCTAACTTTCTCTGTTTGCTTCTTTTGTGATGAACAGGTAGTGAACAGTAGGTTTATCAGAGCTTTAAAGGGGAACTCCACAGATTTTACACATTAAAGCCTCTCAGAGCTGTGTGAAGTCAGATTAGTCTGCTTTTGGAAACAAGACTGATGAAAGGGCCTGAACCAAAAGAATAAACTTGAGGGATGTAAGATAAAAACAATGAGCTCCATGAATCTGAGGAGAACTGCAGCATTGGGTGATAATTCTCTGTGGTGACCCCTTTTCACTATTCAGCCAGTTTATACATTGTTAATATACAAATATCGATTGGCACAGATTTATACATAGGTTATGATGACACATGCTTGGCTCCATACAAAAGTAAATAATGTCATAAAATGAAAATTGACACGAAATAATCCCATCCATTAAGCATGGCGGTAGTTCAGGCTGAGCAACACAGTCATGTGCTGAAGTTGCTTGCTGATTGGCATCAGCTGTTTCATTCATGCTACACAATCACTGGTTTTTATTCCCCATCTGCGAGGCCAGGAGCTTGAATAGTAACACCCTATCACATTCATGCAGTCTTCTCCACCCACACTGCGTAACCATTTTCTATAGAGGGTTAATTTGCCTCTGACTGAAATATGGCAGCTGCTGCCTGTGTTGTTCTGTCAAATATAGTATCATACTGAAAGCATTCAGAACTGTGTCATAACATCATATGGTGAAGTATTACTCATTGGGGGGACTAACACTTTCCATTAAATGCTTGAAGGAACATTACTGTGACAGAATAATTCCTACTGGTTACATGAGCACAGTCGTCATGGATGTTAATGTGTCCAGCTCTCCAAAACAGCATAACTTATATGGAAATTAGAGGAGAACAGTGACCTGCAACTCCATGATCTAATGTCTGTCTGCTGGATGTGAACAAGCATTGGTGCATGGATGTAATGTCTCAAGGAGAGATCTAGGATCTTTAGTGGTGTTCTTGGTGGTGTTAGTTTGTCCCAGCTCCAAGCTGGATGTGCCATTCATACAAGAGCTACAGAGAAACACATTATCCTTGCTCTGCACTGCAGGGACACGGTGATCTCTGGCCTAATCTGTCTCTGGTTTCACTGCTTTGTCACTGTGTCAGCTTGTTCTAGGTTGCTGACTTGAATCTTATTTTTGGCCTTCATCTTAATCCACAAGACCCTCGAAGTGAATGAAGGAAACCTGGACCATCAGAGAAAAGTCCAAAGAGAGAAGAGTAATTCTATCCTGGTGCTTATTTTCTCCTTAAGCTGACATCAGTAGATTCTTCAGCATTCCTTCTGATGAATTAAGACCGAAGAAATAGACAAGGCTTTCAGAGTCCTGGAGCTGTCAGTAGAAAGTGATGACAGGACAAGATGAGATAAAACAAGGTTCCTCAGCGTTTGCTAAGTGGATCAGGGTCTGTTTCCCCCAGGGCAAGATTAGTCGTCTTGGGAAATGAGCACAAGTAGGTATTAGCACAGTGACACCGCTCCATCTCTTCTCCCCTGGCTTACACAGAACAGTGTGTGGAGTTTCCTGGGCCCTGCAAATATGGCCCTGGATTCAATAAGTTTGAACTGCATTATAATAATTAAATGACTTAAATGAATCAAGAAAATGAAATCTGAAATATTGTCAAAATCATCTTGGCAGACACTGTATTACTTTGATTTACCAGTTTTTGATAAGCAGTCCTCAAGATTGTGTAACTAACTTGTTTGATGAAAAGTGACACATGAAAATTGCCCATTTAGTTCAGTTCCTTCGGGCTGGTTCTAAAGCTGTCAGTCAAACTCCATCCAGCTAAACTGAGTAACTAAACAGAAGTCCTCTACAGAGATTGGAGGACCTGCCAGAAGACATACCATCTCAGCAGCTCTCCATAAATCAGCCCTTTATGGTAGGGTGGCTTGACAGAAGCAACTTTAAAATACATGACACTCCACTTGCAGTATGCCAAACAACATTTAAAGAACTCAAAGAGCACGAGAACTCACATTAGTGTATCTATGTGCCAGTGTCATTTTCTTCTCACTGAGCTACAGTATTGTTTTAGCAACATGTCTGTTTTTTTTCCAACTGTTAATATGTGCATTAGGGAGTCAAGGGATTTGGAAATCTGCCAAAACAATACTATTCTGTTACCAGAGCTGTTTGATTCAATATAATTATTATAAAAATTATTGTTGATTTTATATGATGCTGTAATAAATCTTCTTTACAGGCAAGTATGATATGTACGAATGTATGCATGTATGTCCCAGAAGGCAACTCAAGGTGAGTATAAAGTCAGAAAAACAGGAAATCCTGTTAACAATCAATATTTATTAAATTCAAGACAGATACCCATAAGGGGTCACCTTCTTTTATACTACCCCTCTCCAAATAAATATCATTTGTGTGTAAAAGTTAATAGCGCGACCGGTGCTATTGCGCTAGCCCATCAGTGGGATTCTCCTTTTTATGTTAGCATTGAGCTAATCGCTTCCCCTCAGGATGAATTGCAATCACTCTGGAGATACATCAACTTTTCCTCCGGCTCCATCAGCTAGTCAGATAATGTAATTGTCCAATGCTTTGTTTTATGACACAGATTTTTTTTTTTTAAATTGCACAATTGACATGGTAAACCAGTGGTTTACCAAAGTTTGTGCTGTGGCACCCGGAGGTGCCCTGGGAATGTGCAGAGGGTGCGGCAAAAATATTATTATTATAATTTTTTCTACAGTTAATTTTCTATGACATTTCATCACTAAAAACATTAAATTTTCATCTTACATATCGCCCCCCTGAGGACTGACGTTTGTTACTGCTACTAGTAAGTAAAAGTGTACCATGAGTATGATCTTCCGGGTTGCACATTTTGCAGCCTGGGCCAGGAGTTATCATTTGTATGCACTTATTTGCATGGACAATGTTTGGGGCCTCAGTTTGTTACAGTTTATGTACAGTTTGTCTGTATGTTTAAGTTGATGCACTCTTTAGTCCATTCATACACTGCTCCTGTCCCACGCAGGAGAGTCATCTTGTGCTTCAGCAGCAAACACATGAATCCTGTGTGCCGCTCTCTGTTTTGACACCCTGTATAGTGGAACTACAAACACACACAGTATTTTTAGTGTGGCACCGGCTTGTGCGACATGGAAGTGAGGAAGGAGCATAAGAGGGCCATGCATGGAAAAGTGGTGCTCTTCACCAGACTTTGACACAAAATGTTTGAGGGGGCTGTTGTGAATATGATCAAGGAGCCTTTTCTTGCCTCAAACTGGAAGGTCCTTGTCCCTTTGCCTGTGAATATCCTCAGCGCTGCGCTCACAGCACGTGTCAATGTAGCGCTACCAGTGTGAGGGAAATGCACAGGGAAGGTCAAATAGGCAGCTTGCAAAGAACCACAGAGTTTGTTCACAGACAGCCTACAGAAAAGATTCCACATCAGCGACCATATGTAATTAACTGTTTTAGGTAGGTAGCAATAAAACTGTATTTGTCCGTTTTCTTGAATTCCTCCTTCCCGCCACTGAGACTGTCTCTATCGTGAAGGCTTGACCCAGAGGTTGCCAGTTTGTGTTTGTGTCTTTGTCTGCAGCTCTAGTACAGGCTTGTGGTTTTGGCGAGGAAAAAGAGAGGAGGACGGAGTTGTGGTGGTGCAGGGGGATGGAGATGGATGTGGAAGAGAGACAGGACAAAGAAGAGGAGGAGAGGATGATGTATTTCAGCCCGACAAGTCCTAAACACAGCTGAGGTGAAGAGTTCATGCCAAGGGAAGGAGGTGTATATAATTTAAAGTTCAAAAGTATAGAAATACACTACAATAGAGCCCTGGCCACAACTTTCTGTCCAAAGTCTTTATGCTGTCTTCTCACAACTGAAGTTTGTCTTTTTATGTCCGTGAAAAGATATTCACAGACTCTGTAATACTTGCTGAATAGCCAGTGCATAATTTCAATTTTTCATCCTTTCATTTAATGCGCTCCAGCCCTTTTGCCCTGTGCCCTCTTTCAAATTATATCTGCTATCACCAAAACGTCTCTGAGCCCAATTTACCCCTGTACCGCGCTCATTTCACAGTCTGTCATTGTGCCTTGGGCCAGGCCTTTCTCACTGCCATCCCCGCAAGACCAAAAAAAGTTAGCCATTTTCTGGTTGCTGATGTCATCTCCACCATTTCAATGATTGCCCTGTAATCAACCCCATTCTGCTCTGTGATTGGAGCAGCTTGTCCAATCTGGCCTCAGAGACTTCCGTGGGACTGATGGCAGAGAAAGATGAGGGAACATATGGCATCCTTTAAAGTCAATGTCTCTGAGTGTAAATGCACTTTGTGGAACTGATGAGTTAACTGATCTTTCTGACTTTATTCTTTATTTCAAAATAAAACTCTAAAATCAAATTTAAAGGACAAACAAATGAGGGTTTGTTCCTGTGTTTCAGTGCCAATGGATATACATTTCAGTTATTAGTCATTCTATTAAGGTCATGATGCTTATTTAGGGACCTTCAATCTTTTTGAGGACAGTTTCCTGTTATGAAAAAGCAGGAAGCTTAAAAGCAGGAAGATACATGGTTTAAACACGGGGAAAAAACACGAGATTGACATAAGGTTTTAGAGGTAATGAGGAAAAGTAATTCAGTCACCCTGACCTCTCTTGTTTCTGCCCTACAATCTTCTTCTTATGTGATCAGAAGACAGAAATTAAAGCACTCTAGGAAAAATGGCCCATTTTCATTCTTTCAAGAGCTGCTGAAGTGGCTGAAATTAGATGGGGCTAGTATTGAATAGCACATTGTATTTATAAGTTGGACCTTCTTCAGAGAGAATGACTATGATTGCCTTCAATTACTCTCTCAAATATATCCACAGGGGTACCCAAATAAAATGTAACATGGCTCGCCACAACACATTCTGTAACCCGTCATTAAGAGCCATAACTCCTTCTGTTTAACAGGCCTCTCATGAACAAGGGAAGACCTCTGAAACAAAGGAGAGAGACAGATTTGAGGTTATGAAATGCAGAGTGCATGCCATGTGAGGAGCTGACAGAGAGCGAGCCCAGAGGTCAAGAGTCTCTCACAGACCCAGAGGACTGGCCTGCTGCTGACCTCAGACCAGACCTGCCACTCTGGTGTACATCAGTTGTCAGCCTGCGGAAGGGATTGATGCCAGCCACAACACAAAACAAGAGCCTAGTCTGCAGCCAGCCGACAAAATCAACAGCAACAACTGAGGTTTAAATGCAGGACGGTTCACAGGAAGATTCTGCAGCAATTTATCAGCAGTGGAAAAGGTACTTTTCAGAAAAAGCCAGGTAGCTAGGTTAGCTTCCTATTAGTTATACCTGGAAATTACTGCATGAATATTAAATGACAACTAAGGTCTTTGGAAGAACTAGTTTTTTCTCTGCCTGTTTTAATTTAGTAGATCTGTGCTTTGTATTTTCATCTCAATTCATAACATATTATTTGTCCCACATGAACAATTCATTCACACACATGAAAACAGTATAAAAACACAAATATGACAATGTCAGAGAGTTGTAATACACAAGGGATTGATGGCAGGGGGCAATCCATAGTTAGCCCACAATATTCAACACCACAAGAGCACATTATGTCAAAGAGGCACATGTTGCATGTTAGAACATGTCAAAGTGAAGGTGTGTCTATTACATTATCTATACACAAGGTAAACTGACCATCTCTTGTACCACTAGTCGAACAGCCTACTAGATTTCCTTCTGTTGGCCTTACATTCAGACGATCTAAAACACATTCCTGATGACATTAGCTTACAGGAGCTCTCCACTGATCCTCCTACAGTTTGGTTGATCATTTGAATGTTATGTTAGTAGCGGCTAACGTAGCCTTGAGACACTAGCAGAGAGGTCATGTGTAAGGTCACTGATAATCTTACATGCTTTTCTGAGGACTTGTCCAGTATTAAAGTGTGTTAAAGTGTTGAAGCACTAGATGAAAGTGTTGATTGTTGATATTTTTTATTTTTTTACTAGAACTAATTTCCAACCAGGCAAAGTGAGCAACTTTCATAGGGATTTATACGCTTGGGGACCCCGAGAGGCCACAGGTTCAGAGTCTGTATGGTTTTGAAAATTATACTAACTGTAAATTTAATTTAAAAACTGGTTTTCATTGCTTCATTTTTTTTTAAAAGTGTTGCTTCTCACATGTTGCACGTGGAGAGTGCAATGCACAGAGTAATGACGATGGTGCGGGGTGTCACTAAGGGCCCACAAGTCATTTTTACTATGTACCCCTGAGTGTTGTTAATCTGGCTTTGACTCAGGATGAATCTTTTACCACAGCTCTTCTTCGTCTTGACATCTAATCTTGGATGATAAAATTACTTTCAATTAAACTTTTTAGGAGAAATCTGAGCCTGAGACGAGTGAATGTGTTCTTGACAGAAATAAGAAAAAATTCTCGTTCTTCTGTAGCGGCAGGTTATAGAAACCATCTGTCACTGAGGCTTGTTAAAAAAGAAAGTCCAGGAGGGGATGGAACCTTTTCTTTCCTGGATTTACCTCCAAGGCATAATAAGTGAGATCCCGTCTTCATTTTCACATACCACAGGATAGAACTTCTCTTTTCTGAAAAGCTGTAAAAGGAATGAGATTTGCCTAAGAACTGACTAATTCAGAGAAGAAGATATATGTGACTTATATGCAGTATGAGTTTTCCAGCCCCCCTTATCCACCTGGTGTCTGTTCCAGCCATACTGAATATTCTCTGATGAGGTGTCACTGTCCCCTGCTGGTGCTGTGTAGAAATGCTTGTTGTTTTTTTTTTTTTCTTGTTCCAACTGCCTTTTATGTCATTGCCTTTTATTTCTTCCAGTCATTTTTATTTTGTGGCTTGCAAATGACTCAAAGCCAATAAAAGAAAGAGTGTAAGACATTAAAGTGTCACTGCCTGCTCATATGCCAGATGTGCATTTAAGTTTTGTATGTCTTCCTTTATGATGCTCAGTTGGTAGATACGGTTTGTTTTTCCTCATCCAACCAGCCTTTCCAAATGTTAATCGATGGAAGAAAGAGGTTTTTGAACCACTAGGTGGCAACAGTGCACTGTGACTCCATAGAGTCCACTCATTTTGGCAGCTCATAAGCAATGTGTCTACGATTTGAAAGCATAAAACCGTCCTGACAGGAGGATTCAGAATTTTAGGACAGGGATCACCAGTGTTTGGACAAACAGAAAACCAAAGCCCATGCACCTCCTAAGTCCATCAGCAGGTCGGCTCTGTAATGTGGCCGTGACAGTGAAGATTTGGAGTGTCCCTGAGCCCAAACAACCAGAGATATGAATCTTTCTTCATGCTGTCCCTCCAGTCCACACTAAGTTACATATGCTCACTAAGTATATGATGAGATTTTCTGTTCCATCAAAAAGCAATTTGCCCCAATGAAAAAACATTATAGATATGGCCAATAAAATTGGTCAGGCATCTCAGTTATTGAAGTGACGTTTTTGATAAGTGTATGTCTGGACTGCTAAGTGAGTGGGAGATGAGATCTCAGCTGGGGGCTACTCCCCTTCAGATTCATAAATTCAGATGGTGAAGTAGCCTTTCGGAGGATGGACTGTGCAGGATAAATTCACAAAGCAACATTTTTTTTTTTTAAATAAAGTGTTTTGTGAATCACAAACCTGGCTGTCATTTGTACAGTGTACAGTACACCCTGTAATAAGGTGTGACATGGAATCCTCTCAAATTGTTTAGAGTGGAAACGGAAATGGATTCATCACAGCTGAATTCGGACAAAGACTACAAAGAAAGCTGAATTTCTTTTTCACATCTCTAGTTGTCTTCTGTCATCCTGACTTTCTGGCTAAAGAACATTGAGGGGAAAGGAAACAGAAAAGGCTGTTTAGCTCATGACAGGAAGCGGGGGCCAGTTTTGTCAGGGCAGTGCTGACTCTGAACCCAGGAGACCCCCACCCCACCCCCCATCCCTTCAGCACTCTCATTTCCAAACTGTACATCCAAAACAAGCTATCTAATTAGCATCCTGATGTTGCTGTTCCACTCCTCTCATTTTAGCCCTCCATTCGTCTCTCGCTGCTCTATTACAGAGCCAAAAACACGATGCTGCTTAGTGTGTGCATGGTATCCTCGTCCATTTGACAGGAGCCTTGGTGCTGCTGAGAGAAAAAAAAAACCCAAAATCCTGGGGACACAGGTGCCACAGCAGCCTGTGTTATTTGTCGTTTTCATGGTTCGGTGTAGTTTGCTCAATTCCAAAAAAAGAAAAAAAAATATTTAACAGTGTTTGTGTTAGCTTCTGTTTGACAGGGACGCACCAGACACAGCCACATTGTGCCAGACTGGGAGTCAGATGCCAGTAATGCACGTATGGTCCAACTTTTGAGTGTGTGTGTGTGTGGGTGGTGTGTAATAAAATAAACAACTTTGAATACTTTGGAACTACTGAAATAAACAGCTGCTGTTTGTAACTCCAAAAGGACAGGTTATGAGACAATGGGCCTCTCAACACAGATTAGTAAAGACCCTCTAGTCTAAAAAAACACAGCAGATGGGGGGAGCAATGCCACCCCTGGCTACCTGTGTGGCCACACACCTACAGGCATGAGCAGCACAGGGAGGGAGTTAGTCAACCATTCCACACATACTGAATGCTGTTTAGTGATGCTGCAAATGTTCTCCGCCTAAAAGCTCCAAGTGTCAACCAGCTCATAAAAAAAAAAAAACTGGCCAGTGTTGGACACCTTTATGCTTTCTCCATCAGTGGGCCACTTAATACCAGGGAGGATATGCTTGCAGCAAAAATGGTTAGACCAACAACACCCATAGCCCCCAGCTCCTCCATTCAGCACCTTCTGAGCCAGAGGCCAATATTACACAACTGCTTGATGACTCACAGTCAAGCTGTCTTGCTTTGAATTTCGCCTCAGTGTATCAGATGCCAGGCGTAAAATACAAGCTGAGGCAAAAAGAAGTGCAATGGTTCAGCCAGTGTCGCAGAGATTCTGCAGTTTTCACCTGACACAAAGATTACTTTCTGTAAATCGACAGAACATGCCAAGGTCTAAGGGCAAGAAATCAAAAAGCAGAAAACACAAGTATCGGCCATTTCAGTGAGAGCTGTGTTGAGGGATGTGGGGGAGAACAAAAGCAGGACAGTGAAGCAAAAAGGCTGGTTTTGGCTCTATGTCTGTTGCAAAACACAAACAAACAGGAATACCAGGCAGAATCCCTTATAGTGGAATAGTATCTTAGCATAGTGCTAATTTGCCACATAGCTTCGCAAAAATAATTGTTGCACAGTATAATTTGGGGCCAAGGGATACAAACTGTTGTCTTGATGACCACAACAAAGTGGACCCTTGCATTGTTTTACTGTGGAGCTAATGTTGATATAATATTGTCCTGAAACCTGAGGCAGGGGCCTATACCAAGGCTTTGCCAAATTATGCTGGATCACGTAAATCCCCCCCAATGAGATTCAGCATGTATGAAATTTAAAGGGAAACTCAGGCAAGTGAGCAGAACAAGCCTACCATTTATTAAAATGAAAACTTATAAATGTATCACATGCTTCTTCTCTATAGTCTCTAAGTGAATGAGTCACCTCTCATTGAGTCACACAGGTGACTGCTTTTCTTTTCATCCACTGGCTCGAAAACAAAGGGTTTTAGCTGGCAGACTCGAAAGCCTAAGAAGTATTTTATATCATGTCAGAGACCCCCGTCGGTCTTTCGCAGAAGGGCACTGACATTGCCGTCGACAGAGAATCTCCCTGGTTGAGCAAATTAAATCCCTCTGAGGGAAGGAACTGTTAAGATTGTGTATTCCATCTTCACATGTTTGTAGCAGCATCATCAGCAGCTGTCTGTCAAGGTTTAAACACAGAGGTAGCATTAGAGGAGGAAGCAGTAGGAGTGGTGAGGCTAATATGGTGTCTTTACTTTCTTCCCAACAAAGCTACTTGTGATTAAATCCTTGATTTATTCAAACAAATGATGTTTTAATTTCAGGTTCCATGGAGTTGAAAGAGTGAGAGAGTTTCAGCAGTATGTTGCCTTTAATTTGGCCTCATTTAAGGACCCACTAGGCATCAATAGCAATTACTGGTGACTGGTGCATTGTAGAGGGTCGGACAGGTTTAAATCATAAAAGCTATAAAGCAGCATTACTAAAATGAACACTGTAATGGCAGATGATTTTGTATTCAGAACAAATAGTGACTTATCTTTGCTGACATGCCAGTGTAAAGGGTGAAAGCAATCATGGTGTCAGAGCACAGCACTTAAGACTCCTATTAGCAACATTAACTAGATTCATGTTTATTCCCCACTTTGTCCTTGGCAGGTTGCAGTACACTCACATTTCCCCTGTGAATGAGTCACTGTATGAAGATCAGTTTTCCAAAGTATCTAGCAGCAAGCAGCCGTGAAGGCAGTCCGCCATGATTATATTTTTGTAATCAGGATAAGGATAAAGGTGCAGCCAGACCAAAATTAATTTCAATAAGGAATGAGGAGAGATGTATTTACTTCTGGAGGCAAACTGATCCAAGCGTTTTCACAGGCTTCAATCTGATTAAAGTTTGACACACACACACACACACACATGGTCACAGGACTCTGTCCAGTTTGAGAGAGGGGTTGTGCCTGATGCATTAAAACCCCTCCTCTCTGATGGTGGAATTGGAGAGCGATTGGCTAAGTTGCAGAAGTGTGATGTGAAATGTGTCAGGTCAGTTCCTCTACCCTCCTGTGGCACTTAGTCCCAGGCCACTGGTTCCCATTAATGAAGAAATAGATTTTTGTCTACTTGAAGGCAGCAGAACAAGCTGTAAACACCACACTTACAAGACTGACACATTACCACCTTAAAAAGTGTGGTAGGCGAATGTTTGCTGTGCTTCACTTCCAGCTTCAAACCTTTGCTGCATGACATACACTCCTCTCTCTCCTATGGTTTCCTCTCTGTCTCTTTACTGTCAACTCTATAATAAGGGGAAAAAATGCCAGACAGTGGTGGACATGCTTCTGGTCACTGACCTAAACCAGTGGGTAAATACTTTCTGACTTCCCAGCCCTTCTTGTGGCACTTCACTCCAAGCCCATTCATTCCAACAAATGACATTAGTCTTTGTCAAAAACATATTAAGTAATTAATTAATAGGCAATTTCCTAAAACTACTGACTCCAACAAGAGTGAATGTCCTGTACTTGCTCCTTTTGAGAGTGTTGGGTCTCTGTAAATAATATTATATCATAGACCTGCTCTATATGAAAAGTTCCCTGTTATGATTTGGTCCTGTGTAAATGAAATTACCTGACTGACTTAAATGGTCCATTGCTCAGTACAGTACACTTAGTACAGGGTGAACTGACTCAAAAAACTACAGCACCTATGTTTATCATAATGAAGGAACATGCTACTCTGTGCTGAAGTGTCTTTAATAGTTTTTGGACAGCTATGGAGCTCTGCTACAGAAGAGTAAGCTAAACTATAGTGGGTAAGTAATAATTTAATGAATTTTTGGTTTGGTCCTTTTAAGAAATAGAAGCGGGGAGGTTTTCTGTCATTGAGATAAACAGAGGAGAAGGAAAATGGCAGAGATGGAGTGATTTGAGATACATTTTGAAAACCTTATTATTCTTGAAGAAGGCAAATGACTTTGTGGCTCCAAAGTGACAAGCAACAGTGTAGTCCCTCTGGGATTTTCAATCTCCACTCCAAAGTCAGTGGATGTAGAAGTATGGATGAGGGATGAGGTTTGAGGAGACTCAGGGAGATGCATTGTGGTCTCTGGGGT
Organism: Toxotes lorentzi; assembly: GCA_037833715.1. Classification (NCBI taxonomy): domain Eukaryota; kingdom Metazoa; phylum Chordata; class Actinopteri; family Toxotidae; genus Toxotes; species Toxotes lorentzi. The sequence goes on from JBBMJY010000005.1 coordinate 17,893,957, forward strand.
AACAAAAGGCAACAATGCAGTGCTCAAAGGGATTTGGAAGGTCTGCAGCTCAGCAGCATTTTCTGCTATTCCACAACACACCCAATCAGCCCAGTTTCACGGGGATTCACAGGTTTTAGATGCTTTATTGATCTCCCTCCTCCTCGGCAAATACAAAGCCAGACTGTTGCTCTCTCCTTTAAGAGAAAATCAATGGTATTCAACATTGTACTCATGTTAACACCCATAATTTTGGCATTTATTTGTACCTCTGTATCTATATATGTAAGCCAGCCAGCAGCCAGAGTTTTAATTAACCAGTGTTTATAAACTGACTGGAGACCACATGACACATGGTGTCCCCTTTTGCCAGTGACACTTTGAGCTTTTGTTCCAAATCAATTAATTTTGGTAAGTGAAGCATACAGTAGTTCTTAGGCCATGCTGATACCTGTGGTTTTCTTCTTAATTACTCAGCAGTCCGCTCTCAGCACTCTGAAACATCCTGCAGCTCAGATAGAACTGTAAATTGTTCATGTGCTGACTTGGAGAAACAGATGAAGGCGGGCGGCCGGGTGAGATCCCTGACAGCTGCCGGAGTCGATGTGATTTACTGTCATCTAACTGGCAGGTCATGGCTTTGTTTCACCAACATTCTGGATGTAAGGGGCGACCTCTTGATGGTAATATCATATTACCATCCCCACCATTATGATATGATCCCTGCATCATGTTATCATTATTAATGATGGAGAACCTCCCTGGGCTGTCACTCAGTGTGGCTGTGCTCAGCTGCTTTACTTTGACTACACACAATTGAAGTGTGCAAGGTCTTACACTCAAAATCAGGCTCGACAGGGACATTTTGCTGATTTGCTGACACTTCATGGTTGTTCATCTTGGTTGTTTGTTTCATTACACATAGAACTTTATTGTGAAGTTGGCCAGGGTTTATTTTAATGCATGTTTATAATATATAGGCTGACTTCAAGGCTCATCCTCTGTCTTCATTCTGTGCCTTTCTATTATTTCTACTGTAGGACTGAAGTCCAGCTGTTTCTGGCTACATGATGAATGTCAGTCCAATATTTACTCTTCTGTCACATTGTTTTCACATTGTCATTTGATACATGATTAGTAAAATATCAATTATAGCCTCTCAAATGTTCGCTAGCTTATTCACTTTGCTCTCTGTTTTGTTGAGAATGATACTTGTGTATTAGTATTTACTAATGTTAGTCATATCATTAGGCTCAGAAATTGGCTGAAAATCTGTCATAGTCACTATAGAAAACCAGACTGCATCTCTGTAGCTAACAAATAACTAGGGGCTAATTAGCTGCGATTGTGACAGGTTGGTGCTGTGGCTGTGATTTGACATCAAGCTGTTGTTGATTGTGGTTGTACCATTGTTGAAGGCTGCGACGCATTTATTTTTAATGTGTCCAGCTCTTCCAATGCTGCGATCGTAAAAGTCCAGTGAATTGAAATGGCTTATGTTATAGCTGTAACAACAGACATAGAGACACACAGCAACAAACACAGCTATAGTCGTGGCAAAAAGAGTGGGATGGTTCCTGAAGAGTTTTTCCACATTTTTTTTTTCCTTTAAATGATTTCATCTCTTTTACTGGACATAGAAACATTCTGCCAAATAATGTATGGGTTTATGTTTTGGCCACAGAGGCCAAATCCAAATTAGTGGGACTTTGCAACTCTATAGCCATGTACCAGAATTTTCATTTAAATTCCCTTAAATTGCAGATTCAGTCATACTCATCTTAATGCTTCTCTAAGTATTCTTTTCTGTCATTTTGAAATTTAATTATTAAATGAACACACTCAAAGAAATCTGTAAAAGCATAAATAATCCATAAATCTAGAGGGAAACTTGATGGATCATAATATGATGATACGGCTCATGCTTTGAGCCCAGTGTTGTTTTTCTGCTTTCTGGTCAGACATTTTTGAAAAGGAGGCCATGGCTGTTTCCATCAAGTGACCTTGAGGTGATGTGAGGGTGATGTTGCCTTTCATTCACCCACATAAGCACTGTGGAAGACAGAAGAGTGCTGTGCCAATGACACTGTGAGAAAGCAATAACAGCCCATCAGTACTGTCTGGGGCTGCTATCATTTTAATACAAAAAACAGAAGGCGGCATCATCAGACCAGAAACAGAGAGAGATTAGGGTGGCAGGCAGGTACATTTACCTCCTACAGATCTGATTTTCAAATCGCAGCAGGAAAGATTCCACTGAGTGAAGTTTTATTACTGCTCACACTTTTTTTCCTTGTGTTCCAAACCTCAAGGTGAACACTGTATCACAGTTGTCCATCTTATTGTTTGGTCCCAACACCTAATGCACACTAAAACCAGTGCTCTGTAACTTGTCTTGCATCCATCCCTTTATTCCTTGCACATTTTGCACGTTTTTAGGGGACGTCCTTATCTTCAGATGTTGGTGGGATGTTGTATGGTTAGATAAGATTCTGTAGGTCAACAAGTCTTCATACAAAACAACTCAACAAAGTCAAAGCAACTCACATGATTATACAAAAAGGATTCACCTGCTACCTCCATGGTTAAGACCCTTTGGGAACCTTATACCTAACACATCTAGGTATAATCTAAGATCAAAGGTCTGCTTATTAGCTTGACTGTGGGCTGTGTCAGGTGCTGTTACATGAACACAGTGTGAAACATCAATCATGTGACAGCAAGTGGGGGAAGACAACTTGAGATTGGTGTTTGGCATCAAGCGTGAACACACATGTGGGTCATTTGAAAGAAACAGTGCTGTCAATATTCTGGTGAGGATGTTCTTTAGTTCTTTGGAATCTTTAAAGTCATTCTTGACATTCTTGCAGTAAAGAACCAGATCCATGAACTACATATCAACTACTACATACTGTTATGTACAAGTTTCTGTGCCTGTAAGCTAGTCACACAAATGTAAAACCTTTATAAGACTCTGTCTGCCTCTTACACTGATTTGATAGGAACCTCCATGTATAGTTAGGCAACAATATCAGCGATTTGACATCTGATGCAAATCAGTTTTCTAGCATGAAAAACCAAACTGTGTGTGTGCACAGGTTAGTGATAGAAATACTCACTGACTCATTTAACTGTAACTAAAATTTCAAAAAACCCTAAAGACATAGATAGAAACTGTCCACCTGATGAAAAACACAACCCATCAGGTAACGAGGGCACAGACATCCCTGACTGAAGGAAAAAGCAATTTAGATGGTACAATTAGGAATCTTTCTTTTCCCTTTCAGCAACCTTTTTCCATTTTCCTCCAGCAGGTCGTCCAAGTATATTTTGTTCCACAGCAGGGAGAGCAGCCAAGGTCTGGACAATGCTGATCTGTGGGGCTTAATTGGAAATCACATGTTGATTGTCCAGTTCCCCGGCTGTTTCTTTGGGTTGTTTGGCTTCATTATTGCTTTCCCTGATTTCAATGAGACTTCAGTTGGAAACCTTGTCACTTTTTTTTATTTTTTTATTTGGTCTTGTGATAATCAGCCACATGTAAAATGAGGAGAATAGAGACAAAGAAAGGCAGCAGACTTTGCCTCTTAATTTTAAAGCCACGTAGACTAGAAGAGGCAGAGATACTGCAGCTGGATTTACATGATCAACTCACATTGGTTCATCAAATTGTAATTTTTTTTTTCAACATATAATATTTTTCCCATGTGAAAACCTTATCAGTTGAATTGTGCACATAAAAAAGTCAATAATAGAATACTGGAAAGTTGAATTTATTTTTTATTGTGTTTTTTGTTTGTCAGATCAATGTCTAAATGAGATTTTGGAAACGTTTTTAAATTTTCGATTAACTATTGGATAGAAACATGAACAACGGAATATTTGAAAATAGCAGTATGTGTTACGCTGCGTTCATTGTCACAACCATAATTACGAGTGCATGGACATAATGTAATAATATTTACATTATTTTTTCTTTTTAAGGTTGGATGTTACAGTGTGGATGCACTAACCTATTGTAGCTATGCATAAAATGGCAACACATGTTTACAAAAGCACCAAGCATGCTGGGTAACCATGACAGGAATGTAATATGGAGATAGAGAAACAGTCTATCCACATGGAGAGTGGTGTTTACACGTGAACTTCTATTATTCTGTGAATCGTTGATGTTGGTGTTGGATTGATGGAATAAAGCCTCACACCCAGTTTCTCCAAATCATAACTAGATTTTCATTTGCAGCTGATAAGTTGCAAAAAAAAGTTGTGTTTCATGCTTGGTGCTCTCTCAGTGCTGTTGGCAATGACTATACCAGAAAACACTGTTTATCTTTCCTATTGTAATTAAATCCATTGCTTAGATTAGCTAAAAAAAACACCAAAAGCTGGCAGCTAATAACAATTATAATCCTTAACTGCAACAATAAAAAAAATCATTTCTGAATTGTGACAGTTTCTTCCAAATGTTATATAATGCTGATAACAACAATGGGGAAGATTACTCCTTCCCCATTACTTTATTGATCCCTCCTGGGGAAATTACTCTCTGCATTTTACCCACACCAAGCGAATGAAACACACACAC
>JBBMJY010000005.1:17898620-17914979 GCA_037833715.1 Toxotes lorentzi
TGAATTGGTGCCTTGCTCAGGGGCACCACAGCCATGGTCGCAAAGGCAGGGGAGGCGCGTCTCCTTCACCACCACCACATCCATTTTTATTGCGCTTGGTCAAGGGATCGAACCCACGACCCACCAATCTCTGGCCAGCCCAAGTCCAAAGCCGCACTCTTAACTTGTTGCGCCACGGCTGCCCCTAACAAAGGAAAAATGCTTTGCCTATGGTACAAGTTGATAATTTAGGCCAAGCCTCCAGTGGAAAAGTCTCCCAGACTCGTCTTGTTACCACGGCAAATTTTGTCTAGTTCTCTTGCGTAGGAGTTGTGTTTTGCCTTTCAAAATGGGCTTCACACTGTGCTGTATGCATCTCAACTGTCAGCTCCAGGCAATCAGTGAAGGCCCACATAGCAAACTGCAGCTGTGTGCTAGATTGCTTTTTTGGCAAACAGAGGACACCAATTAAACACGGCTTTGAATGTTGAACACACCTCGATGCCCACGCCTCTCAGCCGGTAGCTGGGCCACCAAATTTCAATATGCTGCTTTAGTTTGATCACATGGACTACACCTGAGTAAGAACACAACAGACATACAGCCCCATTTTCTCCCTGACACCAAATATTGAACAACCACTAACACAAGATTCATCCTTGGCTAGGTGTACTGTGCCATATATTTACCTTCTAACATTAATCTATGGAGCTGCTGCTGCAGTACAGAAGTGTAGACCATCTTACCTTTGCTTCCAGTTCCAGGGCTGCTGGACCTGTACGACCCTGACCTAAGATCTCAGTGTAGGCTTCTGCCAAAAGATGGACAAATCTTATCTGCTTACCAGCTTTAGGCCTGGCAAGATCTCAATGTTAAATATGTCCCCAGCAAATATCTCATAAACAGAAGGATCCCTGGAATTCTGAAGGAAGCAGAACCTCCAGATTTCATTACAGTAAGACCTTTAACCTCATATTCCATTAACCTTTTACCACCCACTGTTCCACCGGCAGGATGCTAGCACTCTGGAGAACTTTCAAAGCCTGATAATACTAAATGGCTAATAATAAAAGTTGAATGTATTGTTAGGTTATGTTCTCATCTTTTTGTTCATTCAGACCTTGTCTTAAAAATAATTCTATTACAATGCCCAGAAGAGTGTATAAATTAAAGCTACATATAGAGTAAATACACAGAGTCTTCCTACATTTAAAGCAACCTGACAGTCCAACAGGTCCACCACAGTACAAATCATCCTGAGGAGGATTTAAATGTCTGTACCAAATGTCAACACATCCAATAGCTGCTGAGACATTTCACTTAAAACTGTAAAAGTGAACCTCGTGGTGGCACAGGACGAAAAGTCAAAAGATCTCCAAAGTCAGTAGGATACATTGTCTTGGAACCATGAACTTTGACCTGCTGGCTGCACAAAAAGAAAAGTCAAGGGGTCCCCAAATTCTGTGGGATTCACCCTCTTGGAATCATGAATGCTTGCACATAATTTCAAAGCAATCCATCCCACAGTTACACAGTAAGCAGGGCACTTCATCAGGAACACCTCACTAATACTGGGCAGTTCCTCCCTTTGCTCTCAACAGTCTCAATTCTTTGTGACATGGATTCTGGATGGACGGGGGACGGAGCTGGTCCAGACAAACTCCAAGAGCTATACATGGTAATGATCACACCAGGAGTGGTCGACATGTTGGCCATATTATGAAATTATTGGAGCTTAGTGTGTTGTCGTTTTAATTTTCACAGAAAATTAACTTCAAAGCAGTCTGACTGTCAGATAATGACTCCTTCAAAACTTTATATTTAAACTTTATATTACTATACATTTATCAGAGCGATCGAACTATTAAAAAAAGTCCATATTTTAATTTAGGTGGACTAGTATCCAGAAGGTGGTGGGTACTCATAGGATAAATGATGTTAGATCAGTCCCCACTTCTCCATCAGTCCCAAGGGGCACATGTCCATAAATTCTGCAGTTCCTTGGTAGCAATGATCTGCACTGAAAGAAGAAAAACACCCGTAGGACAACGTTGTCGATGAAAAACTCCCATAAAATACAATAAAAGACAAGCTAAGGATGAGACAGGAGTGTGAAGCTATATTTTGTCATCTTTTAATGAACAATACTGCTTTCCAGCATAAGGAATCCCAAATCATTTTAGAAAAATGGTGAAGCATTTTTTCTGAGTAATGCTCATGGCTTATCAGTAACTTTTTGAAAAAGGGGAAAGCCCAGCTTTGTGTTCAAGAATTTCATGGCCAGGTTGATGACTGGAAGTAATCGCAATGGACACGGCGTCCAATTCTCCTTTACCAGATGACCGTGTCATAAATAAACCGTGTGACTCACATCGCTTAGGGATATTGTATTCAAGCTTCCTAATCCCTTCATTTGCAAAATTGAGGCTGTCCTGTGGAGACAAATGTCGGGCTGCCATTTGCCTTTCCACGCAGTCCTAACTGGTGCTCAACTACAACAAAGCAGTGCTGGAGACTGAGGTCATGGCCTGATGTCTCAGTAGTGCTTTACCTTGAAATTCAGGCACACAAACAGAATAACACAGACAGTTTGTTTGTCACTTATAAGTTTTAAATTCTCATTTCTTGTGGAGCATTATTATTAAATATATTTTTATATATTATTATTATATTTTATTATTAGTAGTAGTAAAAAATTTTATGGATTTTTTCTCTCTGAACCGGACAGTGTTGCATTTTTCATGAAAAATGAAAATGAAAAACATTTGTTTCATGATGTATAGTAGAGTAAAACTAAACAAACCTCTGAAAGCAAGAACCATGATCGAAAGTGAAATCAAATTTCTTTTTCATTTAATAACAACTAAACAATAATGTGAAAGACAGACAAATTAACTAATTACCTATTAACCTAGTTCCTGAGTAGTAAAAGAGTATCTTCCACCACTCAAAATATCTCGTTCAGAGGTTGATTTACCTGTTTGGCCTTTTGCACTACCATGTATGACAAGCATCATGTATTAAGTAACTAAGAGTGTCTAGCAAAAACCTAAAGAGCCTAAAATGTGACAAAACCTAACATACATCAAAAGATTAAGACAAACTAAATCCAAGGGTCTGAGGACAGAGCCGGTCTATTACACACACACTACACTGCCTTGTCCACCAAAGCCTCTTGTGTGCCAAACTAAGTTATTAACTTTGTTCATTGCACATTGCACACTGCATCTTATAGAACCTCCTTTTCCACCAGCTGTTGTCAGACATTTCAGATTTATATAACGATTTAATCGTCCACGACAACATTAGACGGTTTAAGAAAGGAAAAGCATTGAAACAACTTTGTGAACTAAAGGAGGAGATCCTGGTGCTTCTGTATAATTCAAAGCTGAAAAAAGCCTATACTTTTCTGTCTCCAATGGGGAACAGTGCGTTTCCTAAAATGACATCTTCCATCACTTGAAGTAACTGAATATGGAGCTGCAGGGGAGAGATAAAACACTCACACAACTTGTGGAGAGACTTCATGCATTTCAAAGAAAGCTCACGCTTTTTTCTGTTGGCCGGTTCAGAAAAAATGCTCCCCACACTGTGCAAACCAGGCCTTCAAATAACCCAAGTAATGATGAGATTTATAAATGCACTGAAAAGCAATGTTGCCTCTAGGTTCCATAAGTTCAGTGTCCTGTAATAACTAATTGACATTCAGTCGTCAGACGACCTGCAACAGTCGTTCCAGCCGGCAGCTTCTGAACTCATGAAGTCAGCCATGAGAAATTCCCTCACAATGTTTGGCTCAGTTAACATACGTGAATCATCATTCTCACACATGAATGCCATTAAAACCAATAATCACCAGCATCTGCACCTCTGTATGCATATTGCCCTGCACATATACACCTTGCGTCACTGCTCTTGCTAATTAAATTGTTATTTCTCTCATTAGATATTAAATGTTGGCTATGTTAGGTAACAGGACAATCAGATTGATTTTTGAACAGGTTGTATGTTGCAGTTTGAATATTGCTTACATGTCTATATCTTCACTTAATAATGTCATATTTGTTATGGGTAGGTCTCCCAGCTCATCTCTCCGGTCACATTCAGATCATTCAGTTTACTGCACAGTACCTGAATATCCCTGGCATAGAAGTCTTACAGGAACTGCAGCTACACCCTTAAAACTGAGAGGCTAATTTGAGGCAAAAATTAACAGATGGTCTAAATGAAAACACCAAGCAGTATCAGTCCAGAAGGTGGGAAAATCTTGCAGGATGATCTGGCATTTCCTGTGTGTTCCTGTACGTGTGAATCATTGGCAGGTTATGGGAAAAGGTCAGCCAATCAGACAATGGCTGTAATAAGACACAGGAACTCATTTAAGTAATTTTGCTGATGCATTTCACACCCCAGGCATCTTTAATGAGAACAGCAGAAATAATCAGTATCTCTGAAACTTTCACATTTGCAGCATATATAAGGAAGATTGCCTTATGCTCTGGATTCAACTGGCTACTGGCTGTAGCCTCATTTAACACACACAGACATGAAAGTGGTATTGATTTTCTCATCTTGGAAAGAGATGAGAAATAAATAGTTTACACAGTCGACAACAAACACTAGAGTAGGTATCCAGGAGAATACTGTAGATACAGGCAGCTTCCACAGTGGGGAAATCAATTTTTGTTCCACATTCACTGTCTTTGGCAGCCAGTCATTAAAATCAACGGCTTGATGTGCACCCTCTAATTTATGTGATTTGAATTTTCTTTACTTTGAGGTACTGTTGAAGTGTATTGTGTGGTACTGAGTAGTATTTCAGATATTTTATCTGCCCTATTTAATCAGCATAGAATACACACTGGAAACACCTCTGAGTATAAATCAAGATGTTTCAACAGAACCACAAACTAAAGCATCCAGAACTGACTGAAAGTTGCATCAACACTTCTCTGAAACCCTTAAAAAGGAACCAAACATTAAAACCTTAATGAAGTGCATGGATATTGTATAAGAGTAAATGAGTAAAATGACAAGAGGAACTGTTGCAGTTTCAAGCTTCCAGTTTTCCTTTAATACATTATATTAACAATACATTTAAAATGTATTGATAACTTACAACAATAATCTAATCTTTTTCACCTTATTTCCATTTTACGCAATCCTAGTGCTACTCCATATAAACAGATTTATCTTGTGATATATCTCATGAGGACTACAGAGAATCCTCAGTGCTGACCGATTGTATTCGCACAGAAGCTACACTATAAAGGTTCTTGACATGCTTAATGTTGTAGATCAGATAGCAGCTTTTAACATACTTACAACATACTACAAGTTTCAGTTGAATGGAAAAGCAAGCAGATTTTAAATATTCATTTACAGAATCAATCAACCTTCCAACAAAGCCACAGAGATTTCAGTTGGCTTTGGAAAGTGGAATCATACAAGAAGTGCGTATGCACACAGATCCTCTGAACATTCCTTTGATAAGCCTGGGCTGAGAGAGAGCACACTGTATTGTGGTCTTCTCGCTAGCACTAAAGACATCAGGATGCTCACGTAGGGAGAGAGATCGTACCAGTAAGACACTGGATTTGACTCATACGCCAACATTTGAACTCACTGCTAAATAAGCGTGTGCAAATTAAACCTATTCACAGAAAATTTATAGCTGTTTTCATTTCACCAGCAGAGAAAATGTATGCAGAATTACTGACAATAATATTTGACAGAAGAAAAGATGCCTGGCTTCCGGCTGCTCTGCCTGCAGATGATTTCTGATCCACTTGCCAGAATTGAATTAACAGTAAAAAGAAAATGCTGGGTGTCATAGAGCGTAATAGCCAGTCTTGCATCATTCTAAATACACTAAAAACCAAAAATTACTTACTGGGAGTTTTCGTGGCAGAGTTATGTAAGAAGTGACTTCAAAATGAAAATTTGGGATTCAAGAGACACAAACAGCAGGAAAACAATGTTAATATTCTGAGAACCTGGTGCCTTGCATGATTACTCCTGAAGCCAACATATCAAATGTGATGAAGATGCAACAAGAATGTATCATACTTCCATGGCATCCAAACAACACCTGTGTTCCTTCTCAGTACTTTGGTCAGACAGTATTATTGTATACATGTGTGTACATGTGTTCCAGTGTATGTGAAAGGTACTTTGATAATCCTAAAAACCTACAAATGCCAAAATAATTAAAAGCCTGTTAATGTACGAGATTTCCAATTTCTTTGTGAAAGTCTCTGCCTTAAAACAGTGTTTGAGAAGAGCGAGCAGTTCAGCACAGTCAGGTGTCTTTACAGAAAGCAGAAAAGCCTGGAGGTTGGCTCGGCCCACTGTAAAGTTAAACTTTAATGTTAATGTTTAATTGTCTCATACTGCTAAGTATCAGATGTTAACTTTTATAGACTTTTTCAGGCTGTTGGCAGTAACCCTTCACTTTTCACAGTTTGAGATAAGATATAGGAGCTACTAATAAACAAATCCATGTGAATAACCATAACAGGACGCCATTAGGTGTTCTACACTACAGATCAAGAAAGTTTGAAACAAGGTAGGCAAAATACCTTTTCAACACAAAGAGTACCAGTGGAGATGGTGGACACCCTCAGCCAAACTCTCAACACCACCTGCTGCACTTCTGCAGGTTTATTTATTTTCATTTTTGAAAATTGGTACCATTTATAAGTCAACTTATACGGATAGACAGGCATACATTACTGAATTACTGTGATACTGAAGAAAAAAAAAGTGATGATTCTCAGGCAAGTTGTAAGAAACTAGCAGGTCTCAAACAATCTGCAGACAACAGTGGCATTAGAGGGAAAGTAGCTAAATAAAGGAGAGAGCTATGAGTGCCTGGGCTCATAGTTTAAATGTACAGCAGATAATTAATCGCTGTAATGCAGAAATGAGAAAAACTAACTGGGTTAGGTTATGAGGTCAGGTTATGCTACTTGTTTTTTCTCTGTAAGTGGCTAGTGGTGATACCAAAATGAGCCAACAATGTATGTATGACTGCATGAATGAATGAATGTATGAATGAAGTTCATTTGTTAAAGTGTGTGTGTGATTTTTTGTGCCGAGGCTCATTCAGTGCCAATTGTAAGAATTTATTCAGTACAGAGTTGTTTGCAAATCCATATTGATGCATAAGACAGTGCAGTTTGTGAGCAGGCTTGATGGTGTGTCACACGCACATGCGCACACACACACGCACACGCACACACACACACGCACACGCACACGCGCACACACACACACACACACACACACACACACACACACACACACACACACACTGTGGCCTCAGTGGCTAACTGAGAGGACTGCAGCCCCTTTTATGAATCAAGAAATTCGGTAACTCTCCTGACCCTTTTCCCTGCTGCAGTCAGCTCTGAAATTAGTCTCTGTGGCTGGATGGTTGTCCTTGTCATGCTGAATTGCTTCGATGACTGCACTCTCGTCCATCGTCTCCCTAGTGCCCTCACAGTAGTTATGAAGCATGAAACAGGAATGGATAACAAAGAGAAAGTCGTTTAGATTAATGTCCATCTCCCTTCTCAAGGCTCCAAACCGTGCCTTCAGTCTGCCAAAAGTACATTCATTGACCAATCTAGCTCGACACAAGGACAGTCCAAAATACAGTTCCTGAACAGTGCTTCCCCCATTTAAATACTCCTTAATTAAGTAGGGAAGCAAAAGGTATGCTGGGCCCCTAAGAAGAAAAACTTGAATGGCCTCCTAATCTTCCAGAATTTCCCCATGGGGCCCATCCATGGCACTGAAGGATGTCACAGGCCCGGGGAAACCCTGCTACATGCTCCTCTACTCCGGACTCAGTGACAGAACACAGGACTCAAGTGGACTGTAACTGCTTCACATACTTGCGTTTCTATTTTCTAAACGATCTATCTCAACAATGCAAAGGCATTTACTGTCTTGATAATCTCCCCTCATCTGCTAAATAGTCAAGTGTGGAGGCAAGTTTTAACCCTGACAGGCAATCCCATTACAGTTGCCTACTCTTCGGTGTGTGGGCGAAAGCGATGTCCTTGACAAATGACAATTCTTTCGCCATTCTTCAGCACGAACTAGAGGTCTGATCGGCTCTATTTTGGCTACATCCAACTCATGTAAACAAAGGGGATAACTGCCCACACTCTCACTTCACACGCCAAAACCTCAGTTTTCCCTGTCTACACATTAACACTGAACATGGTACTGCTGAACACCTTCACCCTGTTTGGTGTCTCGTCTCTGTAATGGTGGTAGAGTACTTTTTTCTGGAGCACTACTCAGGGGCCTTAATTACTTTGCTACTTTCATTAACTATTGATTCTTAAGCTTATTAAGCTTTCCCAATTAGCTTGATGACATGAGGGCTCCCTATTTGCCTGTTATGGTACATCTGTAAAACTGGATTGCTCCTGTGCTTTGATTTGAGTGTATAATCACCTGAAATTTACACATATGAACATCAGTGTGCACAAAGTGGCACAGGTGGGCATCATCATGTTGACCTTTTCATGTGTAACTGTGATTACTCCATGTTACATGCAAATTTGTCATGCAAAAAAAAAAAAAACAACCAAGAATATACCTGAATAACAACAACAATACACAATTTGCTTCTCACTAAACTGCTTTCAAAATTTCATACATAACATAAGTCTGATTTGTTGGTAAATGTTCTATTATATGAACAAAATAACAAAAAATGTTACCAGTGGCACTTTTATCCCCCAGCTACCAGCTTTCCTTTTTGTTTACCTCACTGTCTGTAGCAGGTTTTTTTTTTTTGCTCCATATTAACCGACTGAACTAAACAGAGGTGGTTTGGCCTCTGGAGTTATCTCAATTCTCATCAACAGAGTTAATCTGAGAGTTCAAGAGCACAGAACAGATATCTGATCTCTTACAAATGGGGCATCTGCTCGACCCTTTGGGCCACCTTTGTTCTGAGAAACAGACATGTAATGTTCTCACTAAGTTTTGTAGCCAGATAATTTAAAAAAGGAAGCAGTGAAAGGCTACAGAGTTTTTTTGCACAGGGATCCAGCTCAAGTGTTTTATAGTGTCTATTAGCTCTTTGTTTTCATTTTATGGCTAATGAGAATACAATTGTGATGAATGTGTTAATAGCTAATTGTTTTAAGACAAGATGCTAGAAATACACCTAGAATTGCTTGTTTTATAACAGTGGCCATATAAATGTCCAAATTAATGTACCACATTTCTATCTCTCTGCTGATTTGATATAAATGTGTCACTACACACGTGCCAGAATTATTTCATCTTACTTTTACAGCTCTGTAAACACTCTTCTGTGCACGCTGTGATCACAGGCACCTCTGTTCATTTGGAGTGATTAGACAAATACCTGACAACAGCTCTAGTGTTCTCTAAGGATGACATCTAATTAGATAGTTTGGAAGGGAAACTGTCCAGAAGTAGCCAGCTTGTGATCAGTCACGAGACGGCCCCAAAGTTGGCAGCTGGGTCTTACTGACAACATCGAACCATGTGGCCTCAGACCTATCAGTGCTGATCTTCAGTCTGACAATTTTACACTTCAGGTGTAAATGTCTCCAGGGCACAGTGGAGATGGGATGGGGTGAGGAGCTCAGCAATCATCTAGGACCTAAGTGTTAAGATGAAGTGATTCAAGTTAGATTTCCCAGCTGGACTTGGCTTGGTGTGTTCAGGAAAGTTCGAAGAAGTAACTGGGGAAAAGCCCCCGTGCGCTGCCGCTCTGTTGCCTCAAAACCTGGGTCCAAACCTTTAACAGCTAGGTTTGAGTTTGAAAGTATGGAGTCTGGTCCTTGTCAGAACAAATCACCACACCAGTTTAGTTTTATGTTTGAATTTTGAACACCACCACTTCACTGTCATCATTTGTATCTGAACGTTTTATTAACATTTTTATTGCTTTCCATGTAAATGTCAGGGGATTAAAAAATTGAAAAACACTCATCCACTTATTTATCCCTGTTTATCCTGCAGGGTCACAGTGGTGGGGGGTCTCCATGACAGCAGACACAGGTCTGTCTTGAAAAGGAGACGGCAATCTCATTGAGACTGCCTGTTTGAATAATGGATTTAATAAAATAAATAAGAAATATTTTATACTTCACACCATCATGCATACTGCTGACTACTGAGGATCTGACGATGCTGCAGTGAGGTGCTCAGACAGATTGTGAGTCATTTTATCTTATCATCAACCCCAGCTTCAGCAGCAGGCGGCTGTTTTCTGTGACCACAGTCTGTCATTCCCACTTTACAACCTTCTCTGCACCAAACAGAAGACAAAGTTAGCAACTAGCTGGTGAAGATACCTGAATAACCCGCAAGCAAAAGACTTAAGCTGGAGTTAAGGGTCAGAAGTCTGAATTGCACTCATCAGGTGGCTGGATACCACTTAAAATTGATGACAGTGTTGCTTCATAGCTTTGAAACGTGTCAGTGAGCAGCTGTTTGCTAACATGTTAGCCACAACAGGTGGAATGGGACCACAACCAGGAAAAAACATCAGCCATCATCATCAAAACAGATAATGGTCTGATGTTGTTCTCCTTTACAGAGGATGATACTACCAGTGAGCTGCAGCAGCTTGGCCCAGCTCAGCCACACTGATATCCTGATGTGATTTTTCAGACTCCAAAACAAGTTTAATCTCTACAGGAAAAGCTTTGCTACCAGGTGGGAAAGCACAAAGAGAATATGAAGTGAAGAAGAAGAAGAAGAAGAAGAAGAAGAAGAAGAAGAAGTTTGGTAAATACCAAAATAATTAACATAGACAGACGTTAGCATTTGGTTAGACAGGATTGGTTCTGCCTAATTTGAGCGGCCCACTCTCTGAAGCCTCCTTGCTCAGTCTTGATGAAAAGGTCAGTGGCTGTTTGGAAAATATGAGTTCCAGCCAGCGTCTACAAAAGGCATACATAATGTAACAGCTTTTAAAGGAACTTGTATTACGTAAGAGTGTTGGATCACAAAATATGAGACATATGCTTTTGGTAAAAAAAAAAAAAAAAACTCCACAGCAAGGACAGCACCAACCTTTCATTATTACTGAAGGCATCTCTTTTTTGATGATACTTTTCTGACGGGTTCTGAGTTTTTAAATTGGACAGTAATAACATTTAGCTAAGCAATAACACAAATGACCATTCACGAATATTTCTTTTTGAGTACGGCCTCACTGGAGTAAGCATGCTAATGCATTGGAAACATTTATTTTACTTTATTTTATTTTCAGCAGTCACTAATATTTCCCTTTTCAGTGCTTGTTAATGTTGCATTACTTAATACAGGACATAAATCACAGATTTAAAACTGTGAAGGGCAGATTTTATTACACATAAGCTTCAGAGAACAGAGGTGGACAGAGGTAGTAAGATGGAAACCCCACCAAACCTGATCAATCTGTTTTAATAACAATCGAAATTTCATAGTAGGTGAGAAAATGAGATAGCTGTGAAAACACACAGGACAATGGGGGGCTGACTATCTTTTCCATTCTTTTCTTCTGCCTTTGTTTTCTTTTTGCTTGTGTGGAAAAAAAAGAAGAAGATTAAGATATTTAAAAATAAAAAGGTAAGGTAAGGAAACCTCATTTGGTCTGCCTAAAACCAAATTTAAGATAGGCAGGATTACTGTATTTAGTTAGTAGGATTACTTCAAACTCTGAAAGGACATCACTTGATATAAAGTTTTTATGACAAATGTTTTAGAGAACAATTAGCCATTAGTTGCAAACGTAGCATAATAGGCGTGACTATAAATCAAATATTTACTGTCTTCCAAGCTCTGGTTTCCACCAACTGCAAAGATATAAGGTACGTGTGGTATCAGCTAACTGCTTTGTCTTACAGGGTTTCATTTCATGGAGCTGATGGGAACTGCAGAGTTGAAAATTCTCCACAGGTTTGTCACCATGAATAAACCTTTTCATATCACACACAGTCACTTGATCCATTGTTCATATAAGAATATTCATTTGTGCTGCTTTAAATATATTTTTGATTTCTAGTGATGTATATTTATGAAATGCTCTTCATCCCAAAATGTGTTTAAAACTTTTTGTTAGATCATAAACACCAAAAATTGTCTTTACCTCATGGTTTGCAGATTTGTTTTTGAACTCCTAAACCTGATATTAGTCTATTTAGCCTGGAGCTCAGGCTGAGCAGTGGTCTTAGTTTTACATTCATTGCCCACCTGCACAGGCTCTGCTTGTTCATAACAGTTTGTTTTTTATTCAAGCACACTTTAACATGAGAGCTTCCCGGGGCTCAAACTACACGAGGGCCCAGAAGATGTGAGGGACAAGATAAACAAAATCATGTTCTGCTTCACTGACAGCCGAGATGGAGACGTGAAGGTGGGGTGGGAGGTTGTTATTCCACAAATAGAATTACTAATAATTAATGTGTCACTCATCATGACTTAATGCATGATATAATTTGTAAGTATTAGTTCATAAGACTGCTCAACTCTCAATGGATCTTCAGTAGAAGAACATTAGAGATATTACAGTGTCCCTGATTCTGTTAGCAGATGTTTACCACAAGTGCCCGTCTCTAGCATTGTAACTGCATTCACTGAAACCCAAAACGGCTGTTTTCAGCCATGCTAGCAGCGTGGTTCTATGAGTGACAGTCTTAGTCTGTCAGTTGGTCTGTCTCTTTGGTCCGGACTAAAATAACTGAACGACTATAACATCCTGCTGACTTCGTGGCTCTCCCAACTTTTCATCTAGTGCAGTCCAAGACAGTTGTATGGGTCATCATCAATTTAACATACAGTATAATCAAAGTCCCCTGAGGATAAATTCTAATGATTTTCATGATCCCATGACTTTTCCACTACTGCCACCAGCAGGTACAAATGTCTGCTTATTTGGTGAAACTAACAACTACTTTCTTTTACCAGTGCCCTGATTTTTCCACTGGTGCTACTAAGAAGTTGACTTTTTTACTGAAAAAACTCACCAGCTATTGGATGAATTGTTCATGGTCCCCAAAGGACAAACGGAAATTAATTTGATCCCTTGTCTTTTCATTTGTCATCATCAGATGAAAATTTGGCTCATTCTTTGGTTTATGATCAAACCATCAAAACTAAGAACATTCCCATCAACCTCAGTAGTCTGCGTACACATTAGCACAGTAGCAGGCTAAACTCAGGTGAACACAGATAAACATTATACCTGCTAAACATCAGAATATTAGCCTTGTAATAATGAGCATGTTATCATATTTAAATTAGCATTTCACTGAAAAGCTCTGCTCTGTGCCTACGTACAGCCTTGCAGAGCTGCTTGCATGGCTGTGCATTCTTGTCTTGTTTTGATGAGTGTTTTAGACTTCATGCTGTTCTGGGTTTTAGCAGCAAAGTTATCTTATTACCCTCCTGCCATGTGACATGTGCCCCAGACAGCGCCCACACATTACTCCTCTTGTTTTCAATTTTTCAATCCATTTCGTTAATACAAGTAGACAGTGTTCTACTTTGAGCCCATGTATCTCTGTCTTTTGTTATGACTCATGAGCTAAACGTGATGAGCTCATGAGCTAAAAAATGATAGATTATTCATGTTGTTACTCTGTTGTAAAACATGGGTAATGAGTGATAACACGCCATGGCACTGAGGGATTGAGGCCCAGCAGTCCTGGCACTGAATGCAATCTGAATTAATCTGGAGTAAACATTGTAAACTGCTGCCAACAAACTGATGCGTTTTCCACATTTATACAAAATGTTTTGGAAATGTTTTCAACTGGTCAAAATCCATTTGCTGATCGCAGACTGTAACCTCACGCCTATGCAAACAGGAGAATGCAGACTGAAGCTGTTTGTCTGTTCAGACGTCATGCACTCATGCACAGACTACCAGCACGTCATGCCAAAATTATGGCAACATCCATGACTCATCCATCCTGTTCGAAACAGAACCATACCCAGCAGGGTCTGTGCAGACAGATGGAAAGGCAGGAAATATTCTGGAAATACTGTGTGCAACGAAGGAACATCACCACCAAACCGAGGTTGAATGAAAAGGCTTAATGAGGGGTTTTATTGCAGGTTTCCAAGATTTATTTGGCAGGATTGAGTGTTGGTGCGGTCACCCAACATGACACAGGCTTGACAAAACAGACACCAGTAGAGGCAGCACAGAAAACAAGCAGGCGAGTCCTCTGAAGCAGATGTTGGAGTGGCAGTGGTATTGTCACATAAATAGATTGATTAGTTGACATCAGATTCTATATCTTTGTAATATAGATGGATGAGGTTGATAAAATTGAGATAAGAATTCAAGTTGAATTGCTCAGGAAGTATTAAATTAATAAAAATAGCCCCAGGGAAAAACTCCCTTCTCAGAAGTTGGACCATAAGATCAGCTGTTGTAGAATGGAACAAGAAAGAGTAAACTACTTGACTTTAATGTCTACTGAGCTATACTCATTTTAAGGCTCTTAAAAAAGCAATTTTAATGAAGGCAGTGTCAGAACTGCTTTAATAAACTGTTAAACAGAATAACAAGGCTGCTTATCAGTGGCTGTACAACTGCTCATCCCTTCTTTTCTCATTACAAACTTCAGCTTTTCTTTGGATATTTAGTTTTAAAGGAATATTTAAAAGAAAGTCTTCCAAGAGTTCCAAAAACTGAAAAATGCTTTGTGAAGTTTGCAGAGCACTTTTTAGGAGGTCGACAGCTGTAGTCTGTTTGGACACAGCATTAAAAAATGCGAGTCCTCTGGGATATTGGGTCTCTGTAAATAATATTGTAAAGAGTGTGGTCTATAGCTCCTCTACATGAAAAGTGCTGTTATGATTTGGCGCCATATAAATACATAAAATTGGCTTGTAGAAATTCTCAGTTTAAATCAGCAGTATTTAAATCAAGTAAAAGTATGTATGTATGTAAGTACTTAGTCTGAAAATTAAGTACCCATAATACAGAATGACCCATTTGAGAATAATATATCATTTTTCTGTTGAATGAATGTTTTAATGTGTAACTTACACAGTGTAAGCATCACCTTCTTGTTGCAGCTGGTGAAAGAGGGGCTATTTTTAATTTTATTAAATACTGTTGGTAGATTAATGGATAATAATACATCAGTGTTTATTTCATTGTTTAATTTTATTTTGTATTAATAAATTGAATCTGCGAAGTAACTAAAATTGCCAGATAAATGTAATGAAGTGATCATGACCAGGTTATTATCTGTTGGCACACGTACTGAATAGCTGTTCGCATCCCAGAATTGTTATGGATGGATACACATAACCATTGCTGCCATCATCTGTGCCCATAAACTAAGTGCACCTCCAGCAGATGCTGTCGATGAAGGAAGAAGACATGGCGGCTGTAAAGTTGCATTTGGATCACAAAGATGTTGAAGTACCAGGATCCAGTGCAGTTTTCTCACGGCTTGGCTATAAATGTCAGCTGCTGGTGTTTATGTGGTCCTGTTGTTTACAGAGACATCTGCTCCCTTTTCTCACTTAGTTTTCACCGTTGAAATCATTTAATTCTGTCTGTAATTTTCAAGGACCAATTTAACTTTAAACTTTTCATATCCATGTTGTTATTAAATTTAATCTAAAAAAGATATCCAAAGCCCCTGACCTTGTTCTCTTATGGCTTTTATACAGATAATGTGAATTTACATAAAACAGTCATCTTGTATAAACTCCTTCTCAAAGGCCTCTGTTCATTGATTCTTCCAGGGTTTCTGTATTCCTTGAGAGCACTCACTTTAAACATCTTTAGGAGTCTATTTTACCTTTAGATAGGAAGACTGAAAGTCAGTGACCACAACAGAGGCTTAAAATGACTGAAACGACTGGATAAATACAATGACTGAACAGTAGAAACACAACAGTACACATAATAGAGAGAAGTAAACTGAGATTTAGGACACTTACTGATCATCATCAGTTTGTACTATCACTGATGTAAGCTGTAAGGTCACACAATGGGACTTTTCCTGTCTGTAAAATGTAGAGCATTGAATCATGGGACTTTTAGCACATACATGTGTAGTGTACATGCCATGAACACTGTTTTTTTTCCACTGCACTGTGAAACTTTTAAGGGCTCAATAATGGATATATTTACAAATTCAGAATTCAGACTGAAATAAAATGGCGGACAGTACAGTTGCAAGAAAAAGTATGTGAACCCTTTGGGATTATGTGGAGTTTTGCATGAGTTGGTCATAAAATGTGCTCTGAACTTCATCTAAGTCACAACAATAGAAAAACACAGTCAGCTTAAAATAATACTACACAAACATTATATGTTTTTATTGAACATAACATGTAAACATTCACAGTGCAGGGTGGAAA
>JBBMJY010000005.1:17915079-17927774 GCA_037833715.1 Toxotes lorentzi
AGAGCACATTTTATGACCAATTCATGCAAAACTTCACATAATCCCAAAGGGTTCACATACTTTTTCTTGCCACTGTAAATAGTAATAGTAGTACATAGTAAATAGGGAGCGATTCTGTTAAGTTTGCTGTACTAAGCATTTCTGGATCATCAGAAATGCTGCTCTGTTTTCATTAGAGTGTTTGAACCTCCGTCTAACACTGTAGTTCATTTGTGATTGTGAAAATACCAGTTTTACAGAAAGATGAAGACCTTGAAAGCTTCACAAACAGGTAATAGGTGGACACAGCGAAGGAGTTCTTCTGCTCTTGTAATCAACATAATCAAATACAGAGTCGCTCTGATTGTTCCACCTAATTTAACATTCACACTTCTCTACTTTGACCTTTCCACTTGCTGACAGTGCAGCGTGTACCTCACTGAATCCCAGCTGCTGTTTCCTCCTCATCAGCATCTCCACAAAATGCTTTACTGTATTCTGTGGGCTGCACTCATAATTAACATTATGGCTTCAAATTAGTATATTTGCAAGATAAGTGGAAATTCATCTTGAACTTACTTGCACTTGGCTCACCACTCCGCCACTGTTCAGGCTGGCAACATAATGTGCAACATAGCATGAATTGCTAATGAAGACACACACAGGATAACTAATATAAAGACAGACAAGTAACTTCTAAGCCCCATTTTCAGTTTTTTGTGTTTTTTTTCTCTCGCTCTTTCCATTACCCTGAAGTAATGAAGGGACACAGTCTTACTGTATATCAAGTTACCATTTTAACCAACCGCTCTGAGGGCTCAGCTTTGTCTTCTGCCAAACTAGGTCATAGTGTTAAAGGTGACAACTCTTTCAGTTAAGGATTACTGTACCCTACTGAGGACATTTCACTGACATCAAATGATTTTAAGCTCATGAGTCCAATGTGACTTATGAGTCCTGGCCTGATTTGTTTTTTGTTTTTTTAAAAAAAGGGATTTACTACTCAATCATTCATCAGACATATTTTTTGTCAGAAAATGTTACAACATGTGATCATGGGGAAAATAGTAGTTAAAGGAACCTTTCCACATTTTGGGACTTATGCTTATTTCCTTTCTTGTCAATGACATTACAGAACAGTATGGCAGCATTACATTAAAAATACAGAAATTTTATCATATGTACTGTGTGAGAACTGAAAGCTTAACAGGCACAACAACAGTAACATGGTGAAAAACCTCCTCTTTTTTAAGGCCAGGCTCATTTCACAAACTGTAAAGAATTTCACCAACTGAGCGTGAAGTTGACCAAAAGACAAATCTCCCAAAACTTTGATGTTGTGATGTTCCTTTCGTTCATAAACTCATCGATCTGTGTGAAAACAGTGTGAGTTCAGTTATGACCTATTTTTCTTCACATGTAGCAGCAGGTAAGCATAGAAAAACAATATGCATACAAGTGATCAACAGCTCCCTCTTACTGAAACATTGAGTTGTGGAGCTTGTGGTTTTAGATACATCAATAAATCAGGGTCTGTGAGTGTTTTAGCACATAAAACAGGAGGCGTGGTAACTCCCAGAGTCAGGTGCTGAGAGTGCATCTTCAGTGCAATAGTGATGATGTGGGTGAAATGTGGTGTGGAGGGCTCTGTGTGTGTGTATGGGGTGGGGGGTCTGAAGGGATCAATTGAAAACCCTCCAGCAGAGGCTGCAAGACCACACGCAAGAAAACAGTGCTTGGAGTGGTCGAGCAAAAAAATCATCAACAGAAGAGATCATCAGAAGGAGGGTGATGATTCAGTTCGCAGCAACAACCTGGACATGGAGCGCGGAGGTGGAACAGGAAAATACTCACAGGCTCTGTGTGCTCTAGTGTTAGAGGGAAATTGTGTGTGTCTGTTGATCTCTTGTTGAGTTACTGTACACAACTGCCCTTGCAGAAATATTTGTTAATTAGAGATAGTTAATAGTTAATTAAGAGATTAAGTTGATGTGAATCATCATTAACTCTCATTTGGAACCAACCTTTTTTTTTTTCCTCTGACAAACACCATCATTTTATTTCCACAATGGAGAGAGAGATAAGTAAGGAGACAGGTGTTGCTATTTTTTCTTAATTAGCAATAAACACTGAAAACACAGTTAAAGCTAATGTGTCATTAGGAAACGTTCTCTGAGCACCACACATTTCTGCATTGAATTTCAGGGCAATCCATCTATTACACTTCACTAATAATCATAAAATGTGAACCTCATAGTACCTCAAGAGTCAGGGGATCCTCAAAGTCAGTTGGACTTATCCTCTTGTAATTTCATGGCAATCCATCCAATAGTTGTTGAGATATTTCAGTCCGGACTAAAGTGGTGAATCAACCAACCAAACCACTTTTAAATTACTAACAACTACGAAAGATAAACCTCATGTATATCTATGGTGTCTCCTGGTCACCTCCTCATTCTTGAAATATTTTCAGAGATCCTCTCTTTGTACCTGCCACATCCCATAATATACCCCAAACTTTAAATCCTTGTATGACACAATGTGCCACAACCATATTTGTACATTGTGAGTTTTGTTTAATGTTTACCAGTCCTGTTTATTTAGTCTAAGTAGAAGAAAAACAGGACTAACAGCACGGTGACAGAGGAGGTGTGGTATGAGCAGCAGCTTCAATCTCAATGCTCCGTCTGTGTTTGCACAGGTTGTGTTCAAACACAGTGCTGAATGTCAGTCACCCCATTTTAGCAGTGCTCAAACAGCAGCACAGTCAGTTTGTGCTAAATAGTAGTCGGGTTGCGCTGTGCAAGTGAAACATGATCCATTATGAGACCTGTAGACAGCTGGATTGATTAAAATACAGGCATGCACCTGAGTGTTATCATGCTAATAACTGCTAGTTAACGCAAACATGAAGCACAGGTACGGCTGATGGGAATTGTCATGAGTTTTGCAGACATTTAATGCTAAAACTTTGACCTGATGGTCTTGGATGAGAAATCAGGGGAATTACCAAAGACACAAAAGTTTATCCTTTGGAATGCTGAATATCTAAAGAAAACTTTTCACTTAAAACCAAAAATATCAACCTCATGGTGGCCCTACAGTAAAAGTCAGAGGATCACCCGAGTCCGCAGGATTCATCCACAGATGACCACAAATGTCTGAACAAAATTTCATTGCAATCCATCCAATAATTACTCAGATATTTCAGCCTGGACCAACAGTACCATTCACAGAGCCATGGCTGAGAGAGAAGAATCTTTTTAACTACTGTCCTCTGCATGTGAAATGGTCTTGATCATGTATTAAAGGATGATAAGAAATCACTGCAACCAGATGATGTGCAGGGAAGACAGTGGTGTAAATGAGCTGTCATGGTTCGTCTCCCTCCCGCGTTTTCCACGGGACTGATTTACTGAACTGAGAACAGACGGACCATTGCCACCGTAACACTCATTCTTTTTTCTCTCTTTAAATAACTACATACACTCAATACGTTTGGACAGAGTGTCAGGCCACACTTTACTATCTGTATATCACATTTATCTCCTCTGGCAATTTTTCCCTTTCGGCTTTAAGCTTTTTACAGATCTGTTCTTCTTTGACTTTGTTTTTTATTGTTGTTATAAGCAGCCATTCTACCTTCGCTCTCTTCAGTCGTCGTCATTCATATTATCCCCCCCCACTACTGTTTTCATCCTCCAGCACCCAACCATTTCATTCGTTTCACTGATGGGTGGTTACTTCACTTTACAAGCAACAAACAAACTCTATATTCAAGTGTTGTTCTTTGTGGTCACTATAGTGGCCACTTCATCTCAGACAGAAACAAGACGAGCCCTGTTGGCCTGCAGTGAATAAATGTGAAGAAGGCTGCCCTGTTATCAAGCAATCTGCTGCCTGTAACCTAACAGGAGCAATACAGGGTCCAAACAAAGCTCTGACCAGAAACTGAAATAAGAATCAGGGGGCCACTCCGATCTCTGATGTGCCTTTGAGTCACAGATGATAAGCTACTTTAGGCACAGAAAATGGGTTTGGCTTTGTTTTACATTATTTGTCATACACGTGGTTTGTAGTCAAACGAATGTATCGTTAAACTAGGGATGAATATGAGTAATAGATTAATCAATTTCTTATCAAACATACCTCATGGACCTTTTTTCCTCCAATTTCCTCCAAACTGTGAGAATGGAGAAAATGTGTCATTGCACTTCTGAGACAGCGTTCAAAAAATATGAAGCTGCAACACTGCAACACTCTCTGAGAGTGTTGCATTATGGGGAATTTGTAACCTTAATGTTGATGAGTATTTTCAAGTCTGTTTAGTGTGTCTTTTAAAGTTGGTCAGTTAGTTCAAAACTAGTTTTCAGGATGCCCTGAGCTCTGAAGGCTTGTGTAACATGTTGTACTGTCTGATAAATGTTAACTGTCAGGCTTGACAGAGGAGTGTGTGCATATGTGACAAGCCACACAACTGTGGGATTTGCATTATGCTTTGATGTAAGTATTTCTTGATTTATTTTTAATCATCTAATATTTGGGCCAGTACAATCAGTTCCTTCCCTCTGTGATTATTGAGGGCAGCAGAAACACAATATTGATGTATTATCGCTTTTTAAGTTGATATGTGGCCTAACAGCCTATTTACACAGCCAGCAGATATGGAGCTACATTAGCATTCACTTGAGCCATGTCTCAGGCTACCTGAGTATTGTTAGAGGTATATTACATTTTAGCTCTGTTTTGCTGTTGAATTCTTCAGCTGCTACATGCTCCACTATCTCTACCAGCTAGTCGCTAATTTTGTCTACATGCTTTTAGAGCATGATGATGAAAAATGATGTTGATGAGGAAATTAAGAGTAAAGTTGCCTGCCAGAAAACCAAAAAATTAGCTAAAACACTCTAAAACTCCATTAAGATCAGAGGAACTGAAGAACTGAGTGATGATTTACTGTGGGTGTATCACTGCGAGCAACACCTTTCACATTACACGCAGTGATCTGATCAGTTTTTAATATGAAAATATCATTTATAGCAACTTTGATATATTTTGGGAAGAACTGTAAGAAATGTGCAACAATTAATTTACTGTTAATTATAATTATAATACTTACAGTTGAAATCAAAGTAGTTAAAGCACATTTAAACGCTCTGGATTGGGCATCACTGGGGCTGCAGCCAGTGGTGTGAACCGATGTGGCTCGGGACCAACGTGGTCCTCCACTGCACTGTCTTCCTCAGGGGATTCTGGAGGGGAAAAGTCCTTCATCTCAAAAGAGCCCTCTGTGGCATAAGTACCTGGAATAGTTAATGGCATAAGTAATTCTGTGTCTCTCTTGTTTTTCCTGGAGATGGCCTGGAGATGTCACTGAGCAAATTGCAGATATAGCAGTTGCATCTATAGTACTTAGCAGCTTGTTGGCTGTTGAGATTTAAGATTCACTGTCTGACCTGCAGTGCATGGGAATATGCTGTAGCAGTGAGGTAAAGATAGAACAGTAATTACATAATTATATATAATTACTCTGTTGTTAAAGCCATGAAACATGTGCTCCCTATACTTCTGATATGAGTCAATATAACACTACCAACATCACTCAATGTTTGCTTTAAAAGGATACGGCTTATGTTGAGTTGGAACACATGTATTGCTCTAGAAAATCATTTCAGTATTCCAATGATTATATTAATTGTGAATCTATACTTTATTATAGAAGTGAACATGGTACATCACTGCCAAATAATCCATACCGTATCAATTAGCAATTACCATTGGCAATGACCTCTAAAGACAAAAGCTAGTGCTTGTGTTTTTGGGACGAGGACCTCTAGTGGTGGACATCTGCAATCTGGATGCTTAAAAAAGACGTTTCTGATCGCGCAAGTGAGACAGCCCAGGGACAGCTGACCATGTTCTACTTTCCTGCTTTGATTGAGGTCTCCAGCTGAGGGCTGGCTTTGGCAACAAATCAGACGAAATCATGGTCTATTTTAACCTCAAGGAAAACCACATGTGTGTCTGGGTGACCCGTGCCCCGACCACGGGTATCAAAGCTCGATATAAAGCTTGGGTTTGTCACTCTAGTGTTGGATCAGAGTGAAAATAGCGATCTGATGACCAGTTTATGAACTGTATGCTGCCCTGCTCAGTGTGTGGAAAAACTTTGGTAAAAAGAGTATATTACAGGTTGTCCTGACTTGAATCTCAACGCTGTCATGAGCTATAATGAGGGTCACATGTCTCTATCAATCACTGTGTCTCTGTCAGTGTCGGTCAGTGAAGGCGTTTTGTGTCGTGTTCGGCAAATTGGTTTGCTGTCAGAGCATGAAGGATAGGTAGCATTACGGCTCCATTATTTTAATCAGCCACAGCAGAAATGAAATGCGTGGACAGTACAAGCCTAACAAAGCAGCAGACAAGGCAGTAAAATGAAACTGTTTGATTGTATAAATGTGATGATGGACTGCACAACAACAGTCAACGAGGTCTGTATGGTGATACCCATGTGAACATGGATTAATCCATATATTTACTGTTGTATTATGTTTTGTATTTGTCTATGATACACTACACATGCACATACATACACAGCTTAAAAAAGAAAATAGTGGAGCACCAGAAAATGAACAGCATATGGACACACATATTGTTTTGATGCTTTAAAAAGCCTCTGTAATTTATCATATATGATGATCATATAGGATTTATATGATTATACAACCAACCTCCTTTGGTTATTTCAGCTATTTGCATAATGTTTTTTGTAATTTGAGGTATATTGTGCTATTTTGTGAAATGTCTTTGCATAAGTAGTTAAAATCTATGATGGTGTTGCTGCATCAATACTATTATATTACCAATGGGCAATAGTGGCCAAAAAAAAAAGCTAATATAGATTTAGGACTGTTTGAGAGTGCAGCCGGTGTACAATCACTATTTCACTCCAAACCTTAAACTTGTCATACATTAGCATTTGGTTCAAGAGTGGTGTGTGCCGCAGTCCATTTTAATGTAGTGATTTTCACAGTCTAACTCGGCTGGGTCTGATAACTGGAGCAACTAGTTCCAGAAGTTCAACACGTCTTAAAGTTTAAATTAAGAGCAGCATCACTGCGGCCCTAAGCGTTTCACTGCAGATTACCCTTTGATCTCATAGGGATCTGAGGATTTATTCTTTCCTGTTGACTCACATTAGTAACCAAATAACTACTGGGCAGTCAACCTAGTGTAATGTGATAATGAGACCCTGTATGGTTTGGAGGGTGGCTGTATAGCTGAGCGAGCACGAAGAATTAAAGATGCACATGAAAACTGAGGGCCTGTGTGTTTTGCATCTCTCAGTCTGTGTGTGGAAATTGGGTCTGATGCTCTCTGGCAGATAAGAAGCTGACACTAAAGCATGAATAGGAAATGAGTGTGTGCAAAGGCCAGTATGCCAAAATGAAGATTTTTCATTCATTAAAGTTGGAAAAGTGAGATGAAATGGTAAACTGGATTTTTTTTCCCCCCACATTTCATCAACAAAATATGATTTCATTGTGAAAGGTGGAGCAGAGAAAGAAAAAGACTTAGGTCTAGTAATGTAGCAGCCATTTATGAAACCCATGAACCCATGAAGTGAAGATATGCTGTTGCTATACATAATATATATATGAATGTTTCTGTTGAGGTCTTACACTACAGAAACATTGCATGAACTACGTGTATAAAAAAGCATTAGAAAGCAGTGCAGAAATCAAAGGCTATGTCCGATAACTTATTTGGATGAAGATTAGAGGAAATTTTCAAGGTCCAAAGGATAGAAAACCCTGTTTACACCAAATATGTCACATCCTACATGTTATCTCCAATGCAGTGTGAGCCCTGAGCTAAACACAATGCCAGACAGATTACACATGTAGGGTGACAGGCCAGAAGAAAAAAAGAGACAACTCCCACCCACTTTGAAGAACCAGACAAATCTGGTTATGTCATAGTTTTTAAACACAGTGTGGACAAAACACTGCAGACACATAACAGGGACAACGTGGGGTGTTAATCATCAAAACTTGATTGATTGATTGATTGATGCAGGGAATACAGTGGTTAGGTTCCAAAGACAAGAACATACTTAACTACTTTGTCATAACAGAAAATGACATCTAACGTGTGTCGAAAGACGTCAGTCACACTGCAACGTTTTAATGTCTGCATGTTGAACTTCAAAAAGACAGAAGAGTGTGTTAACAAATTACAACTTGATGCTATTTATTGTATTGTATCGCACAAACATTATTAGAATGACAGAAATAATTAAGGCAATACGACAAGTGGACATTTAGTGTCAGTTCTGACAGCTGGCAATTAGGCAAAAACAACAAACTCACCAGCAACTGCAACGCAGAGAGAAAGTTGGAGCTTATCTCCTGAGCTGCTAAGCAAGTTAGCCACTCTGCAGCACACTGTGGCGTATCAAGACAACAAAGGTCTGTCAGTAGAGAGGCAGCTGATGGCCTCGAACTGTGTGAGATAATAAAAAGCAGCCATTCAAAGACATATTCGTTTTAGTGTTAAAAGAAAAAGGAGAAGTGAAGATCAATGGAACATGCCCCTTTCTATCTCAGCCTTTCTTTTATGTGTGTTGCTGCTTTTCAGTGAAACACATGACATCCTACAGTCTCCTTACAGTTAGTTTGTGTTGTTTTTCCTTCCAGTTAAATTCATTCTTAAATTCATTCATTCGAGTTTCTTCAACTGTTCCAACAAACCAGTACAACTTTATTCATCCTGATAGGAATAAGAACCAAAACTACCAAAATAAGTCCACAATTAGACAAGCTCCTCAGCAGTGGTAAGAGACACCATGGCTTAGTGGTTCCAGTCTTTAATGGAAACAGGAACACATACGTATTGAATGGCTGCTAAAGGTCTGTGCTCATTTCATTAGTCAAGGCAGCCAATAGGAAAACCACTCAAGCCTTGGACCTAAGATAAAGTGTGTCCTCTCTTTTATAACCCACGGTTCCTTTTCCACCTTCAGGCAAAAGCAGCAACAAAGCAATTATAGAGGTACATTAACAAACAAACAATATTGTTTGAATGATTTAAATGTAAATAGCACATATTTGCTGATGCGTGAAGTTAATTTCAAAAAAAGATATTTACCAGAAAACAGTGCAAAAAAAAAAAGTATCACTTAACTTTCAGCAGTCAGAATGTTTTTACATTCGAGTTTAATTATTCCATTTTCACTTACACTTCCTTTGCATGATTAATGTCTAAATGAAAGAGGTAATGTTTACGAGCATAGAAACTCGAAGCTCTTTCCTCATTACACCAAATTGTCGCATAATTGACATAAATAGTTCGTCCAACTCCCACAACACGTTGCAGTGCAGGAAGGCTGTAAATCATCACTGATCTCACTGGTATGAGTAACTTCTGTCACTTGCTGCAGTCTTTCAGAGCACCGGAGGGATGATAAACAGCTGCAGGAAGTTTTAAAAATGGACTAATCCAAATTTTTGGGACAAAACAATGGGACAAAAGACTATCTGTGATATGAAAGAAGAATTATCACCTGACTCCAACTGCTCTTGCTTTTCCAGCCTCCAAGTGGAGATAAGGTGATAAATATTTGGGGTTGTAACTCCATACTTTGTTGAAGGTAAAATAAGAAGGCATGTAACAGATCAGACTTATCACACACACATTTTCTTCCTCTGGCATCTAAACTAACACAGACCAGATGTTTTTTTCTACAACGGTTAATGTCTGATGAAAAGAGGGCTCATCTTCTGTGGGTGAATAAAAGAAACTGATTGTAACTGATTGCAAATGGAAATTTGCTGCTGTCTTCATGGATCAGAAAAAAGCAGCAGTGTCAGAAGTACTGAAATCACTTTTTGCTAAAATAAAGAAGCTACAGTGTGATTTTCATGCTCCTCCAATCAACACCTGTCTGTCACTGGGACGATTCAAAAGCATATGAGACTTGATTGATTTGTTGTAGCCTGCGGGTTAAATAGGGACTCCTGGTGTAAAAGTTTGATTGAGACTGTATATTCTCCTCATGTAGTTGTCCATATCAGGAGGTAGACCGGTGTGTGTAACTTAGTCAGCAGCATCAGTAACCAGACTCATAAAGACTGAACCTGACTGAAAAACATGGCACATGTAGACATTAACAAACTCTCCCAGTGAAGCCAGAACTCTGTACATGAAAACAACCTAACAATGAGGGGCAGGAAAATCATCTGTGAAAACGTATAAAGTGCTTCATCAGGTCGAGCCAGCGTTTGAGTTCCTGTTGTGAATATGCGGAACGAAAAGCAGCAACTTCCTGAATTGCCCCGGGGTTGTGCCAGGGTTTGCAGTGACTACTGGGAATTGTAGGAATGTTTAATGACTGTCGGAAATTGACAGGAAGCCCTGAATCTTTTGGAATATATTTGAATTTTTTTTTCCCTTCCTGAATACATATGGAATTCAAGAATGTCAAAACATGCATGGTAATTGAAGCTGCATGGATCTTTATTGTTGTTGTTTAGCTATTATAAAGCAGAGCACCACACCAAACTAAAAACCACTCACATCTGACATAATAAGGTCTAGTCAGTTTTTATCTTTACCTTCCTCTCCATAAAACATCTGGCTCTGTTCTAGCATTGTCTGTTTGTTGTTTAGTGCTTGCAGGTCATGTACAGTGGGTTTATCAGAGTTTTAGTTTTTTTTTTTTGTTTTTTTTAAACAGCTGTCTGTTGCTGGAAATGACGGCGATGACAGTGTCAACATTGAGCCAAAACAGTAAAAACTGACTGCCGAAAACCAAAAAAACAAACACTGAAACACTGTTACATCATAACGACAAGTTACACATTTCACATTACTCGCAGTCATTTCACCCACTGTCATATTAAAGCACTGATCAGTGCAGCATGTTTAACTTAATGTGCTCTCAAAGAACTCTCTGATTATAAAAAAGAAGGGGAAAAAGCTGATATACCACACAAGAATCTCAGAGATCTCTGACTAAAAATGCAAAAATATCAAGACTGTTGCCATCCATCTAGAAAAAGGGCAAATGTGTCCCAAAAGGTCAAAGTGTTGCAGCT
Source organism: Toxotes lorentzi (assembly GCA_037833715.1). Classification (NCBI taxonomy): domain Eukaryota; kingdom Metazoa; phylum Chordata; class Actinopteri; family Toxotidae; genus Toxotes; species Toxotes lorentzi. Next base: position 17,926,158 of record JBBMJY010000005.1, read on the forward strand.
TAAATAACAGATGACACCCACCAATGTCAGAAAACCTTGACTAACCTTTGTCTAACTGGTGGTTTCTAAGGATTGGGATATCTGTTGACAGTTAGGCTTTGGTTAAAAAAAAAAAAAAAAAATTCCACACAGCACAGCTCGGTGTGTTAGCCCCAAAGGAGAACACATACAGAACCTTTTTCCTCTTGATAAGAGGCTTTACAGTCAAAAAGAAACGTGTTTGTGGCTGCCATAATGGCTGCCACAGCTCCACATGTGCAACAGGCACAATCAATACAAAGTATTTTAGAATTACTCACAGATCACAGGGCAAAAATATGTATACCTGCAAACAAATGTATTGTGTCTCTAAAGATGGAGACAAACAGCTTCAATACCAGGCACAAAAATAACAACACACATACACAAATGGGACAGTGAGACAGTCCATAAAACGACCATCTTGCACAGCCACCTCCAGGTTTAAACTGCATTTTGCCCAGGAGACATTTTCAACACAGCTCCTCAGGCTCCAGCTGCTGTCTGAATACCTGCTGCATTATGAGGAGTTTTCATCTCAGTAAGCAGCTTGTTCCACTCCACTGCCACTGTGTTGTGAAATGTGTGTCAGGGAATCATTGTTGGCATTATGAGAAGTTAAAACCTGGAGTCTCAGAAGTCAGAAGTTTCTATCCTGCTTTGATTTAAAGTCAAAGCTGCAGCGATGGCAGCTAATAGCAGTTACCAGTTACCAAACTGAGAAACTGACCAAAGGAATACGTTGATTCAAGAGTTAATTCTGTAAGTTTACATATGATACGTATATGATATGTAACAGGTAACAAAAGCTTCAGTTAAATGAGGTAAGACTTATAGTAAAGGATTATTTTGACTTTGGGAAATACACTCGTTTTCTTACAGAGAGAATATGATCAATACCACTCTCACAGCTACACATGACAGCTACTGGATATCAGTCAAACATGTGGCACATTGTTACTGTATTGTGTATAATATAGCATGAGGCTCTTTCTTATATTGTGCAGAGATGAATTGTGCAAAAAAAAAGCAAAACTGCTGCTGAAGTGTCACATGAGCTCTGTGTTGACATAATTACATTTGGTTGCACTAAACAGCTGTGTTTGAGTGTTACTTAGAGATGAATGAAAAACTGGTTGACCGCCTGTGTGGCTCAGGTGAAGGTAGTACTCACCAGCACAAGTATGTGATCAATCAATTAATAACATCAGCAGTGTCAGTCGGGGTGTGGTCACCATAGAAAAATTAATAGAACTTACATTTTTGCTTCTAGGTGATTAAAATTTTGAACACACAAGTCAAAAGAAGCATCAAGGATATCTGCTGATTCGAACTGAATTCACTCAAGGGCAGATCACCATAACACAGGACTTCCTTCCTTGCATGCAACACGCCACCATCTACACTGTGATAAGAGTCTGAATGGAAATCACTATTGAGGAAGTGAAGTCATTTTTAAATTTGTAAATATTCCTCTCATAAGTTAGGCCCCTGTACAGTATTGTTCAGTATTGTGTTAGTATATATTTTTTATTGCTACATGGCAAACAAGTTACCAGTAGGTGCAGTAGATTCTCAGAAAACAAACAAGACCCAGCA
>JBBMJY010000005.1:17949151-17965457 GCA_037833715.1 Toxotes lorentzi
TGCCCCACAGCGTTGTTTTTAGCATTAATATGTTGCATAACTACACAGTCATGTAATTCAGGTAACAGCTCAAAAAAACGGTTTTAATAACACTTACCCCAAATCAAGATCAGATCGGATCGGATCAAATCGTAATAATCGATTCTGAATCTTGAGAATCTGAATCTAATCGATTCTTGAAATTTGAATTGATACCTTGCCCTAGTTGAAATGTTGTGTTGTTTCAGTGAACCTGCTGTAGGCTACAAGGTCTGTGTAACAGCATGTCTCTGTTCCTCAGGGACAGCAAAAAAAAAAAACTGTGGAACTTTAACATGGTCTCAGTGCAGCAGTGTTTTCATTTTTAAAAATGTTTAATTATTTCTTTTTCATCTCCCTGCTTTATATATTGATGCAAATATTCTTAAGTAAACTTCAGTTCTCTCACTTCAGCCACACTTCTGTCAAGCTGTCTGTTCTTGTTCTCAGTATTAACATAGCTCATGTTAATTTTTCAAACCACTGGCCCTTAATTTCAGAAACTGTCAAATTTGCTGGCTGAAATGACAACCGCAGCTGGCAGATCATTCATATTCTGATTTATCAGCTATAACTTTGCTGCTTTATTCAGCTAACATTACCTCAAGTTGGTTGAAAGAGCTAACAAGTGTTTTACTGCTTCATGTTTATTCCAAACAGATATCCCTTAAATATGCACTCGATGACCCAGTTTGCAGCTCAGTTTACTTACGCGTTTGTATTTTCAAATAGTATATTTTCATATTTTAATTTTACAAGAGACTAGAAGTACCGCGTGGCGGTGGTATGCCTCCGCGTGGTTGGGTGCCTGTTTGTTACTCACTCATGGTCGGGCTGTGTGAGTTGGCGATATCCAGCAGTGCCTGTCTGTTGTATGTTAGCAGTTAATGGCATTTGTGCAATGCAGAAAGAGCAAAAAGAAAAAAGAAGAAAAAGCTGGCATTTGAGAGCGGAGCGAGCAAACATGTCCGCCACAGAGGGCGCCATGTTGCCATAACACATTCTGAAGCATAACATTAGCGTTAAGGTCACAGCGGACCTTTGACCTCTGACCTCCACAATCTAATCAGTTCACCCTTGAGTCAACAATTTGTGCAAAGTTTGAAGACCATCAAGATATAAAATAAACATAAGGTCACAGCAACCTTGATCTGTTGAAGTTTGAAGACAATCCCTCACAGGGTTCTTAAGATATCGCATTGCCAAGCAAAATGTAAACACGGTCATAGGGACCTTGACCTTTGACCTCAAACCTCCAAAATCTACTCACTTCATCCTTGAGTGACAGTGAACATTTGTGCAAACTTTAAAGAACAACCTTCAAAGTATTCTTCAGATATCACATTCGCCAGCATAAAATTAAATGTACGATCACAGCGACTGTGACCTTTCACCTCTGACCTCCAAAATCTACTCAGTTCATCCTTGAGGCACAGTTGGCCTTTTACGCAAAGTTTGACAGAGAGACCTCAAAGCGTTCTTCAGATATCACGCATAGAAGAATCCAGGACGGACGGACAGACAACCCAAACACATAATAATCCGGCCTTGGCTCTCGCCAGCGTGGAGGCATAAAAAGCCTTTGGGGAATTAGGTTTAACTGATGCAAATTTACCACTATCTTGGGAAGCACTGACTGGGGTTACTGAACCGTAAACTTCCCCAAACCCAATAAAGAGCCAGACGGAGTTGCTAATTTCAGCCTAAACTCAGACGGCATCCAGGACCTGCTTCCAGACTAGGGCTGTCACTTTTAATTCAAAATTCAGACTTTTGTTTGAACACAGGAAAAAAAGTGACGACAGTATTCCAAATAAACAGAAAATAGAAAACACAGTGGATGTGCTGGTTTCTTTTAACATCAGCCCACAGACTAATGCAAATTAAAGTAGTTAATTATATGCTTATATGGCCTTGAAAGTAACACTCACACACAATAATACTGTGTCTAGTAGTCTAGATGGACATGCTAACATCAGCAGCTTACATGAGAGCAGATAAACACACAGTCTAAACACTCTCACAGTTCTGCTCTTGTGATTTTAAGCTTCTAATTCTAAATGTGGACTATCACTCTGACTGGGGTCCCCCTGCACATCAGTTCAGTATGTGGAGTGGAGAAATCCAAAGCTTTGACAGGCCAGTAGTCTAACAGACAGTGAGCTGAGGTTTAAGTGCCTTGCCTAAAGTGCCTCAGTTCATCATGGAGTGAACTGATTTTTTTCCCTCCTTTTATATTTTACATTTTCACCATCTCACCTGTGAATCTGAGCTGTTCAGCCACAGTCTGCTTTGGAGTCATCACTCACAGTAGGGATGAGAGGCCTGATACGGCCTGTCCCTCAGTGTCAGCCACTATATTTGTCTGAGGTGAAGACCAAATTGTTGAATATGGCAAAGAAGAAATGAAGGTGTCTGGAGAAGGTGAAATGCAGAACAACATAACTAATCAATTTTCCTAAGCCATTTTTTTCTTGGAGTTAATTAACAATTGAACAGGGTGGGGCTGCACTCTGGGAGCTGCAACAAACATAAAGCAATTGAAAAGTGTACTACAGAGAGCAAAACTCTACACTAATTAAATGACAAAGTGAAACAGCTAGTACAATTACACTGTGATGACAGGAGGGGAGTCAGGAGAGCAGCAGTAAGTGATGCACATTACACTCAGGCACGTGCATCTTGTTCCGGAAAGGCAGTAAAGGTGACCAGCTGGTGTGGTCGCTGTGGTCAAGGCAGAAGTCGAAAGCGATAACGATCATAAGGGACGGGGTGGGTGAGGGTCACACACAGGATGGTTTCAGGTGAGTGATGGATCTGAAGAGCCTAATGACCCCATATGAATTCCAGCAAAGGTAGTATACCTGCCAAGCCTTTCATTTCCCAGGGGGAACATCAGAGCCATCAGACAAGCATTCATGAGCGAGTGGTAAGTGTCCAGGATCGATCAGTGTTTGCCTACCCAGGAGACCACACTGCAGTTGCTGCTGGACTGAACATATGGCTCACCTTGATCAATCCTATGGTGGGACAGCACAAAGGAGGCGCTTTAAGTGTAATAACGTACAGTAGGTAAGGCACACACTGGACCACAAGAGCTCTTTTCATCTGGATGTGGCACTGAAGACAATGAAATGTGTAGAAATATAAATATAAAGAGAATAATTCCTTCAGATACAATAGGGCTTCGCACGAATTTCGTGCTCAGGCCCAAATTATTGTTATTATTATTAATAATAATTATTATCATTATTTAAAAATCTTGGAACAGTGATGATAAGGAGAGGAGACTGAGGATCAGCCAACAGAACAGAAAAGGCTGTGTGGATGCTGAGGTGGTGGACAGGTAAAAAGTGAGCATAGGACCATGGAATCCGACACTTGACAGGTGGCCTGTCAGGCTGTCCTCGGCAGAGAGATTCTTGTAATCTCCAGCAATGGTGAGAATACAGAGAGGGAAGACAAGAAAAGATCATTCCTAGCATCATTCCAAAGGTTCACTTACTACACCAGACGAAGCAGTAAGCCATCTACAAACAACAAAGAAATGTCGGGTCCAGTGAGAGCAGCAGCAGTATGGGCACATACTAATGGCAACAGCGGAACAGACTGAATAAGTCTGTCATCTAACTCACAAGTATTTAGCAAAACATATTACTGCACAGCTGCAGTAATGCAGATCGTCCCAAAACAAATCTGCAAGAACAGTGGTGAGGAAAAGTTTCCTTTAAGATAGAAACCTCGAGCAGAACTGGGCTCATTTGTTCGTGCATGACAACAGACAGGTTTCAATTTACTGTTACAATTTGCTCAGCATGAGTCTTACATCATGCTCCTCAATATTTTGCTGCTATTGAGTCATAAATCAATGCATCTTATTTGCTCGTTCACAGACGAGCAACAAGGCGAAACAGCCCAATGTCCCTGCAGAGAAACCCCAGACTCAGGCAAGTTGTAATATGAAAACAATCAATAAATCAATAAATACATTTATTAAAATACCACTTGTGTATTTATTTAACCAGTGTACTATTATATGCCAAATCTGAGCATGCATTAACCATCTTCACAGATTATATAATTAGCAAAACCTGTTGTCTTGATGTTTTACATATTATAGCAGGATTACAGATCAGTGGAGGCTACAGATGGGAGAAACCAGCAGACAGGCTCATTATAATGGATGAAGATGAATCAATGCAACTGCATGAAAAGAGAAACGAACCTATTCAAATGAGTTTATCTTCTGAGAAGTGTGACCCAGTGAAGCAGACCCAGCGGTCTGCTCTTTATGAGCTCTGTGTATTTTGGGAAAATGCAAGAATGACTGAGCTTAGTGAAACAGTCCTGATCATCGCAGCAGATACCTTACTTGTTCTTATTTGTTGTTGTCGATCACGATGATAACAAAACATCAATTGATGAAAAAAGCATCAATGGAGGAATTTTACAAAACTTGGCATCACCTCTCCATGGACATTAAGGACAAAAATAATCTCTATACTGTCAACTGCAGTTCTGTCAGTCTTCCCAGCTGTTTTATTTGGATGCCCTCAGAGGTGAGCACTTCTTTCACATCTTGCAGTCTGGAAAAACTTCAGTACAAGCACCATGTGCTGCTTCAGTGGTTTTACTGCTGATGCTGAATATTACAACAGTGGCACATCTGATATCTTTTTTTTCTAGAGTAAGAAGGTCAAATTTATTGATGCAGTACTGGTACTAACTTAAATTCACCATTAACGTCCTCCAAAGGTAAAATATTGTCCTCCAAATCTATAATGAGGTCTTGTTCTACTTCTCTCTTTTCTTCCACAAAGATTTCATGGCACATCTTGATATTTCACTGAAACTGGACAATGAGAGCAGCAGTGAAGACATTATTATTCATAATTATGTTTTCATTTGTGTATAATCATCTGAAACTAAGAATCGTTATCTCAGAATCAACCTTTCGTATCTATATAGGAAGCGAGTTCTGGCAGGAGAGAGTCACATAACATTGTGACACCTGGGTTTAAAGCATGTGTCCAGTGTCAGTTACAGTCTGTGTGTGTTGAATCAAAGTACAGTAAGAACTGAGGGGAAGCTGCCTCTCAGCTGTCTCTGTCAATACAAGGCAATAAACACACAGCAGGTAACTTAAATTGAAAGAATTCCTTATATTAATGAACAAATGAACAAAGGGAATAATAAAATGATCACCTTTAACCCTTGGTATTCCCTCACAGGTATTTTCCTCTTAAACTGAATTAACACCTTAGAAAATAAAATTCACCAGCGAGTTTCTATACAAACCCAGTCTTTCACGGGTTCTTCCCACTCACAGGAGACAACACTTAAAAAGACTATACTAAGCCAGAATACAATACAATAAAATAAAACACCTTGTTGTAGGCCTGCATCGTTGCTAGCGTGCGTTGAAACCACAAACTTAGCGGTTACTTCACTCTTCAAAGCAAAAAATAATAAATATATATCCAAGAAGTACCTTTAAGAAATGCGTGGTCCACCGAGAAGGTTACCGGTCCCTCACCCTGGTGTTGGAAATAAAACGGCAGCATCCGGGAAGAGCGACGATGTCCTGAGGATGTCCACAGTTGCTAACAGCCCTCTGAGTGTCCCTGGTAAGCCCAGAGAGATGTCGGGTTGCTGGTTCCCGTTTTCAGGTCGAAAACAGTCCATACAGAGGCAAACACTCCCGACGAAGCTACTAGCTTTAGCTGTGTTAGCTTGAAGCAGCGCAAAGTCCGTCGTGTTAGCCTCGCTCCTCACTTAGCTAACGAGCAGCTCTCTCAGTCCACAACAACTCAAAAGTTCGAGCTAAAATTCGGTTACTCGCAATACATGCCCCCACACGGATTACTTTGCTAACAATCCCTGGAAACACGTTAGAAACACAAACTTGAGCACACTGGTTTACATCCTCGTGGACAGAAAAACTCTCCTCTCAGCCTCCGTCAAGTTCTCCTCCTCCGCCGCCTGGCACATCACGTGACCCCATCCATATACGTCAGCTTCTCATGTGATCCTAACCATCTCTCCAAACATATAACTTACAAGAGTTTACAGCTTTTTAACATAAAAATGAAACACTTTGCTGCATTTTTAATTATTATTATATACAATTTTTTAACATTCCTTTTAACTTTCTTATGAGCTTTACAATCTCACTGCATACCTTAGCACATCAATATGTATTTTAACCACACTTTTACACAGTTTTTAACCTCTATTTATTTATCTATTTATCAGGAACAAATATGTATTCATATTAGTTCCCTGGGATACATATAGAGAACATGAATATTGTGTGAGCTGGTATTTGAGAACCAACTCTCATCTGCACTATAGAACTGATTTTTCAATTCCATGAGACTCCATGAGCAGAGGGAAGATCACAGAATACTCTAAATGAACCCTACTGTCCTTAGATTGTAATTACTGCTGTAACATTCTTATTATATTATATTTAATTTATTTATATTATAGATGGAATAATTTTGTTTTCAGACACATTCCTCTTTTTATTCCTATTTATATAAATCAGTAATCTCATTAGAAGAGATTGATCAATAAAGTTATTTATCAAGAATAAATCACACTGTCAATAATTTCATGAGAAAGGGTAAAATATATTTTATCCCAACTTTATGGGCAACAGAGTATATTATGTTATATGTTTTTGGTGTGAAAAACGAATCCTTTGTTGCTAATTGCTTTGTTTGAAACCTCGTTTTCTCTCTAAATGATTTCAGAGGGGCTTCTATTGATTTTGGGCTTCTTTGTTTGTTTGTTGGCAGCTGGGTTGATTGTTTTCACAGCTTGTGTGCATACACAACTGTTTAATTTTAAGGTATGTAGACAGCCTTAGCTGTTTTCATCAGCTGTCCTGAAAAGTTCGCCACACCCAGTTTCACTGCTGAACTTGGTGACCAAAAGATAGACCACTAGATATTTTATATAGTCAGAGCCTTTATTTATTTGTTTGTTTGTTTGTTTGTTTGTTTGTTTGTTTGTTTGTTTGTTTGTTTGTTTTGGTAGGATCTGTTACTCTTCCAAATCTTTAAAGATAAAAACCTCACAAGTTAATCTGAGGACTCCCGCACTGTAGGGTGTCATGACAGTATAAATGCGTAGCTTTGACGTCGACGCGCGGCTATAAGAGTGCGCCCTGGCTGTGAGGGCGGGATCTTGGACAGCTGAAGAGGTGCACATACAGCTAGAGTACACACACACACACACGTACACAGCTTACCACGGCTGGGGGGGCACTTTCTTTCTCCTCCTCCGTCTGGATAGAGAACAGAGCCACATCCTCAACTCTTTTACGCAGAGCTTCTCTGCCTCTACGCACTGTTTGGAAACTCTTTCAGTTTCTTTGCTCCACTTCTCGTCCTCCAGTCGGACCCTCTTTCATCTTCCGTACAATTAAGTTCCTCCACATAATTGTGCGTGCGAGTTTTCCGCAAAGCGTGCAGAGTGGACAGCGCAGCGGCCGCAGCATGGAGCCGTACACGGTCTCTGGAGCTCAGCTCTCCCTGTCCGACCTTTACTCCGTCATCCCCTTCAATGTCACCTTCCCGGACGAGGAGAGCGGCTTGATGGTCGACGGGCTGCAGAACTACACCGAGCAGCAGAGTCCGGTGAGGAGCGCCGGGGGTATAATCATAGCCATATCCATCACGGCTCTCTACTCCGTCATTTGCGTAGTGGGACTTCTGGGCAACATCCTCGTCATGTACGGGGTGGTCAGGTAAACACTGTCTTAAATTTTTATTATAGTTATTTTATTGAGAATGTTACCTGCCTTGAAGGTGTAATGAAGAGCAGCAGAGCCTAAATTTAATGTGAAATTCACCCACATGCGCTCATGATATTGTCATTGTGTCGGTTTTAGTGATGGTCTCATAAATACAACACATTGAGTACATTTTTATTTATTTGTTTGTTTGTTTGTTTGTTTAAATACACTCTCAAAACAATTATCTCTACTTAAAAGGTGGAAAAGTGCGAGCTTCTACAACCCTTTGGCCAAAAATGGGTCTAAATACAAATGAAGTTTATGGTTTTGTAGAGAAACCTGTAAGCATGAATAAAATGATCCAAAATAGACCCTTGTAGGGATAATATGTTCTCATTAGTCTTCAATAATTGGACCACCTTTACATCCCTCTTTTTCATGTTGTATACACATTGGTGAGCCTGTGTTGAGAAGGTGGAGCTTTTTTCCTTGCTTTCAGTCCTGGCTGCATTTGTGTGCAGAGTCTATATGCAACCCAAACAAGAGATCTGAAAGAGATCTGAGGCTGCATAAGATTGTTCTTTCATAATTTTATGCCAAAGAGGATTTTTCTTTTTTTTGTTTGGGTGGGGGGGTCAAACCTCTTGGCTCAGACGCAGTTTCTCAGTTCAGCCTGACTCAACCAGAGAGGGACAAGTCTTCATTTGATGTGCAAATTAAAGCATATTCTATGCATTTGTCTCCTTATTTGCGTATAAACAGGAATGAAGTGGAGGATAAAGCCATTCTCTTATGTAAAATTTTATCTCTTTGCTTAAATCTTTATGCAAAGTATTGATAGTGGTTTTAAACTCTTACAAATATGGCCCATAATGATTAAGTGAAGAGTTGTGCTTTTTCAAGAGTAAACTGATTTTGTCCATTAGCAGATGTTTGCAGTATAATTGTCTATCCAAGGTTACAGTTAGCTTTTCTCCTTCAGCTCTAGAAGCGTTAAAATGAAGCCTGAACCCACTTTGCCACTAGATACAAGCACCGTGTCATTTCCCAAAAAGCCTCCCAGCACTAACCTGTATGCTTGTCAGGAATAAAACAGCTTATATCTTTTACTGCAGCTCTGCTTGTCCTTGCTCATCATGTCAATTACCTACTAATCTCAAACATTCTCTGTATGCGTTCTCCCAATATAACCTGAAGTATTAATTACTCCAGCCGAGCCAGAAAATTAAACAAGCAGGTAGGATTTATTTAAGATTTCCCTAATTTCAGCAGAGGACGATAAATAGTTAGATGGAGGATTGTATACAATAAGATATAGTCTAAATGGATATTGGTATCATTTAAATGTATACAGTGAGGTGAGAAGGAGAGCAGCAGAGGGAGTACATGCAGAGAGAAAAAAAAGGCAGAGATGAATATATGAAAAGCCAATAGCTGGCCATTGGTGGCCCAAGTGGCAATCTTTGGATACTGAGCCAAAAAAACTTCATAAATATTTACAACTCTGCTCATTATTTTCATTCACAAGTCAGAGTGAAAATAATGGGCAAAACAGGGCACAAAAGACAAAAAGGAAGCGAGCGAGGGAGGTAAAAGGGAAACAACAAGGAGATGGATGAGAGCTCGGCAAAGGCAGTGAATCAAACTGCGCGCAACAATTCGCCTGGCATTTGTGTTTGCGTGAGTGAGAGGACTCATCACTGATGCCAGACCCCCCCCAGAGACGGAGGCAGGGGGAAGCCGAGCACATTAACCATCCTGGTCAGAATGTATAATCTCCTGTGGAGCAGCTGAAGGGAGGCAGCTTAGAGCAGACATCCAAACTTATGACACAGATAGAGTGGGGTAATAGCATAGATGAAAAGCTGGGAAAACACTGACCCACACATGGTAATCACTTATAAAACTGATGATTTGTCAGCCTGTCAATACCCTAAATTCAAAGTGAGAACAAGAATGGCTTTGGTGGGTTTACTTTGCACTTCAAGGTAGCAAAAAATTATGAGGCAAAGAAAGAAACAACCATACAACACTTTAACAGCTTAAAAGTTTTAATCCTTAAGATTTAAGCCCTGGCTGATTTAGCAACACCTGTGGTTTCTGGTGGTAGTAGAGCGAATGTAAGGAGTAATACTCAACAAGCAGGATGTTCCATTAAAATCTTGGACTGTAATACCCCTCTTATACCATGGTCGCTTGCCAACAGAAGTCATAGGTGTCTGGTTATATTGTCTGAATAGTAAAAGCCAATGAGAACTGAGAATTCTCAGTGGCCGTGGAGAAAGTTTTAAAAACACAGCTCCCAGAACTCCATTGGAAGTGATCCTGTCTGACAGAAGTTTTAACTCATGGTCCACCTCTAGCTTTTTCTTAGAGCTTTCAGTCACATCTCACGGTCTTCCTCAATGGAAGGAGCTGTTATCACTTATCATGAGACAGAAGTAGGGAGCCTAGGTCATGTGGTGGCTACTGAATGATCTAAAGGACAGCTCGGTAAATTAAATCTGCTGAGCAAGTGGTTGAAAGCAACTGAAAAAGAGACCAAGTTTCTTTTTCTTTTGTCCAACTGTTGTGTCCAGGGTCACCCTAGCGTTCAGCATGAGCCTTGAATTGATCACTGGGGGAGCAAACATGCTCTGTCAGCAGTGAAGCAGAGGAAGAGCACTTGTATACATGTTTACAGGGCAGACAAACAAACGATGACCTCAGAGGATTTGTTGGATCTCACTGTTGTATTAGAGAAGACTGAAGAAGAAAGTCAGTTTGAACTCTTCTGTATCACGTCAAAGATGTTTCCTGTGTGTCCCATGTCTGTGGGCATATGCAGTGTCAAATGCTGCATGGGAAAGACATCTGCTACCTCTAACAATTTAAACTACTGCACTGAGGTGCAAATGCATCTTAACTCCATGGCGGACACCCCAATCATCACTTTCCAAACATTCCCTCATTCCAGCTTCAGAATTTCGGGCAATTCGTTTGTTGGTTATCAGAAAAAACAAGCAATTGGAGGAAAACACTTTGGGTTTTTGTGAATTGTGATGGGCTTTTGTCTCTGTTATTAACTGAGGAGATGATCACCAGATACATGATAGAGAAAATATTCATAAGTTGCTGCCCCAGTTTGATATAAAGAGAATCTTCAGAAGTATAAGAAACGATGCAAATAATCCATTATCATTTATCACAACTATACTGTAACACCTTATAAGAAAACAAGCTGTCAGTTGCTTTACAATGGCATGAAACAGAAAAGCAGCAAATCATCACATTTGAGAAGCTAGAGCAAGTTTAAGTTTGGTGTTTTGTCTTGATAAATGACTAACACCAAATCAATAACCAAACACCAAAAGTGGTTAATTTTCAACCTACTGTTTCAGCAGTGACTTTGATTCAAAATAAACCAAAAGCCTGTTTGAAAGCATCCTTCGATGATTTGTTTGCCTGCCATATCAGGCTGCTTATAAATATAGCAAAGGTCATAAATTTTGGATTATTTCCCTCCACTTATATTCTTGGGCAGAGATACTCAAATGTGCGCAAATCCATTTACAGCAGTGTCTGCATGGATGCTCATGTCAGTGAGGACTGGGCTTTGGGCTGCTGTGGTATTGTGAGCACTCGGACTGATTGCTGATGGAGAGGCTGACACTGACTCCTCTGGAGATGGTCCACTCTGTTCCACAGGATAGGTCAGCAGCACAAGGCTCCACTTATCTGCCACTTATTCTCTACCTTGCCTCCCATTCCTTATGCCACACCTGTTAGGTAAGAGCTGGCTCAGTGCTCATGCAATTTACTGTCAAGTGGCCTCCATTTGAAATCAGTTTGATGTGTGGCTAGTGTAAGATTGGATTAGTTTGTGTGAAAGTGGATTCTTAAATGAGCTGCTGCTTGTGGATTATTGTTGCTGCTAAGAAAGCAGATCTTGGGCGGCGTTCACACACTGTACATTGGCATTTTGGTATGGTCATATTTTGGCAAAGACAAAAGATAAAGCGTGAGTCAAAAAAAGCTTCTGGAAGACTGGAAATTTGGTTGAAAATATCGTAGCCCTCCAGTAGGAACATGAATACATGTGTTAGAGATGCCAGTCTGTCTTCCTGGGCTGAGTCAACATGGCCACTGTGTCTTCACTGCTTGTCTTCTATCTCACCCAGCAGCAATAATGTCTGTGTGCGTGTGCGTGTGCGTGTGCGTGTGCGTGTGCGTGTGTGTGTGTGTGTGTGAGAGAGCGGTGTGTGTATGGCCTTCAGTCCTGGAAACACAGGAGAGTGGAGCTTGACTTGTATATGAGCACTGAAATGACTGATGTAGTCAGACCAGGCAGAGTAACTCCCTCAGTCCCTCAATGTTTGCTCCCTCAATCCACATGAATACTGAAAATTATTCTCAAAGGAAGCACAGAGACAGCATGGACCGCAGGTTTTCGCAAAACAGACTACAACTATTAAGAAAACACATTTAGGCAAATTGAAGAGTCGGACCAGTGTGAGTAGTTATCCAGTAAATTTAATATGAATATTTCCATGCTTCAGACAGTGCTGCTGTGGCAGCTGAAGCAGAGGGTGAGGAGAGGATATCTGTAGCTAATGAAGAGGGAGATGTGGGGGAGGAGGAGGAGGATGGCAGCCAGCATGCTGCTGTGGGAGGGTCAGCTAGGGCAGAATCAACAGGTGAGACTGACACAAACTCAGAAGAAGAGCTGAATACAGCATATTGTTCAGATATTTATTTATCACAAAGTGTAGGCTGTTAAAAATTTTGCAGTTGAGCACCTTATATATGATACCTTTTAATAACAAATACTGTATTATATAATCATACTGTATATAAGGTATTGCCTATGGTTTTATATATGACAAAAAAAAATGTCAAATTCTGTTGGTGTTAGCCAACCTGTCCACAAACACAGGACACAGACAGACAGACAGACAGACAGACAGACAGACAGACAGACAGACAGACAGAGAGAGAGAGAGAGAGAAAGTCTGTCAGTTTGTCTCTTTTAAAATATGAGGTATGTCATAAAAACACATCAATCCATGATTTGGTATTGGTATATAAAAAATTGGATTTTCACTTACCATTCAGTGGGAGAAGTGAGAGCGATGGGATGTGGCAATCCTTCTGATGTCGGGCCTGTATTCTGTTGTGGCAATCCTGATATTCCCATCTCCAAGACCTCCATCTGAAGGGCTGCCTCATCTATGGAAGGCACCAGCCTTTTGGCTTCTGCAGTCCACTGGCCGTCAGCCGACACGGAGAACGGCTGTCTCAGGAAGAGGAGGATGTCACCTGAGAGCTTTCAAATCTTTCTTTGAAGTTTTCTGCCAGCCTGGTCACGAAATCATGCATTGCAGCATCAATAATCCCGCAGTCGTGGAAAGTGCAACTTTCTCCCTTGAATGTTCCTCTGCAAACGTTTCAGCTTTGACTGGAAAACTTCGACCGCCTCATACATTCCTGCCTTGTAATTGCAGATTAAGCTGATTCAAATGAGACATGATGTTGCACAAAAAAAGAACGTGCCATCACCTTGTCATCACTTAAAAACTGCTGGAATTCTTGCACTTTTTGGCTCTGCAGGCTGCATAGAAATGACGCCAGCTCATCGCACAGGTCACACACTCTTTCCAACATATGGCCTTTACTTAGTCAGCGAACATCGTTATGCAGCAAAAGATCCTTGTGCTCCATTGACATTTCTTCCAGCAATGCTCTGAAAAGGCAATGTTGCAGGCTAGAGCGCTCCCGAACAAAATTAACTAGTCTCTTCACCGTATCCATTGCCTTTATCATTTCCCCATGGATTTAGCAGACAGCTACAGTCTGTCAGGCCGGATGTGGCCCGCGGGTCGCCTAATGGGGGTTGGATGACCTAACCTAATAACTATTCTATATTATTTATTGATGTATACAGGATACTCATCCTTCTACTGCCTTTTGTCAGTTTCAGGACTCATAGATGGACTGCCGAGGTGTCCATCTATGTGAACAGGCACACAATCATTCCCATGTCCTTACCTACAGAGACTTAGAGGTCATGGTGGTCAATACTTTCCTCTGTCAGTGGAGAATGTACATCACTGTTTAGAGATAATTCTTACCAGACTGGGTGGTATAGCATCACAGTCCAAGCTTCAAGGTGCTTGTCTGCTCAAGGCAGGGAGGAAGTGGCTGTTTTGCCACAAAGCGGGATACACTGTGTGCGGGGGTCTATCTTGACAGCTTGGATTAGGCAGAGGGGAAAGTGATTTCTTTTGAATCACGGTTCAGTTATGAAAGTGACTCTGACAATAAACATAATCCTCTCCCCATGTCAAAAGCTGAGCTCTAGGTGCTGAGTCAAGGGCTCCAAACAGATTGAGATACAAAGCTAAACGGAGAGCTCTTTGTGTTCACGGCCTTGTCACTGGTCTTTTTCCTATCTCTGACTGATGCCATTTTGATTCCATGCTTATGTCTTCTCCGAGCAAATGCTGGTTTTTATCTGTTTTCCAACGGTTCCAAGCATCACATTAATATTGTGTTTGCTTCACAGACTTCTGTAATTATCAAAAGCTGATGGAAGCTGATGGAAGCTAATGGAGGCATCAGATTAGGATGATCAAACATACAAGGGAACGTTCTGAAGCAGCTGTCTGCTGCTGACTTCACTTTTTTGTCATTCTTTTTGTCTAGATGGAAAAATCGAAAAATAAATAAATAAAATAAAAATAATGCTGAATTCGTCTTGCAGAGCCGAGGCCTCCTGGAGGTGTGTTGCAAATCCCCTTTGAATGGATGGAAATTAGACCTGCAAACCTCCCCAGGGGGGCTCAGGAGAGTCGAAGGCGAGGCGTAGAGGGAGAGACATGAGGCAAACATAGTGTGTGAGGTGAATTTGAGCCAGAAATCTCCTTCACACGCCTTCTCCCAAATCCAAACACAGATATGAAACACTTATTGGTATCATTCAGTGAGCTTCACACTTCCTGGGAATATTATTATGTCTGATGTCTCCATAAATCCACTTAGAAATGACAGAAAAATGATTTAGTCGAACTTTACTGAGAATCATCAGATCTTTAAGTTTTCTTAAAAGTAATCCAGTGATAGTTGTCTGTACATCCATGGATACCTTTCCAACAGGAAGCACTAATAACTAATTTTACCAATTTGATAGAATGAAAACACATAAATAAAAAACAGGGGTTGAAAGACAACACTAGTGCCTACCTGTAGCTGACATTACAACAGCCCATTTGCTGAGTTGTTCCCCTCCTGATGGCTTTATTGTTTTCTGTCATCATTTTGTTTTACACCTGTATGTTAGTTTCAGCATGTTTCAGATGAACAAAAGCATTTTTGAATTTTGGACTCTTGAGCTGAACTGAAGAGACACACACGGTACTGATTATGTCAGAGACTCGTGCTGGAGCTGACAGTGGAGAATGGAATAACACTGTAATTACATTTTCTGATTCAGCTGAAGCCTACAATCAAACTGATTTATTATATCAGACAAAATGTTTACTTTTAATTGTTAGTAACACACACCGATCAGTGTCTTACCAATGGACCAGCTACAGAAAGTGTCATCTGATGACATGAACAATTTAACTCTTGATGATCTGATTTCTAGCTTAGTTACAGAGATAGATAGATACTGGTGCTGTTTTAATCACATCATATAATCGCACCCACTTCCTCCTCAATGATTTAATGTCATTAGACTGGAAAATTAGCACCACCAGCTGTTTATCTCAACGTCCCCAACTCCTAACATTTATTGAACATAGGTGAATGAAAGTGCTGTATAATTAGTATGTTCTTCTGCGCATTCTCTGGAAATCAGAAAATAAGCTATCAGGACACTGGCAGGAGGCTGGGACAGCAAGGCTAAGAAGACAACCTCACAAATTACAGGGATATTAGGAACACGTGTAGACTCAATCTAAAAACTGTCAGGGCAGGAAACAGAACAGAGGTGACTAATGGGCAGCGAGTCCTGAACTGAATTCAAGCCTGGATGTATGGAGGAGAAAAAGACACATACATCCCACCGACCCCACTGAAGGTAATTTTCCCTCCAAAAACGTTTGTCTTTGCCTGGCCTGAGTGGCTTATAGGACCAAATACTGAAATGAAGTCAAACCCAAATCTTGTGGTTTAAAAACTCACAGTATAAAAGGGAAAATAGATTTTATCACAGCACAGGATATGAACAGTACAGGTGTGATGTGGGCCCAGGCAAATGGATTAACCCATGTATGCTCTATTTGAGCGTCAATAGAAAGTGCTTCTCACTATTGATCGCTCCTTGATGTATTCACTTGTTGGGTCATTTTCTTTTGTAACTGTCCTCGTTATAGCAGATATCTGTAGTTTAAGACATGGTGTTAGTTTCACACGAGCCCAGCAAACCAGGTTTCTTTAGCTTTTAATCAGTTTAATGATTACAAGTGACTCAGTGGAGTTTGTATGTGGGGTGTGTGTGTGTGTGTGTGTGTGTGTGTGTGTGTGTGTGTGTGTGTGTGTGTGTGTGTGTGTGTGTGTGTG
>JBBMJY010000005.1:17965557-18108778 GCA_037833715.1 Toxotes lorentzi
GTGTGTGTGTGTGTGTGTGTGTGTGTGTGTGTGTGTGTGTGTGTGTGTGTGTGTGTGTGTGTGTGTGTGTGCGTGTTGGGTTTGGCTATAACTAAAAACATCTTGCTCCAAACAGTGCAGCCCCCTGCCATCACTATCACCACCAACAACCCCAAGTTATTGCCTATACTGACCCTGTGAAAAATGACCAGAAGAAAAATCAATACACATATCTGTTTAGACATCGGGGTTTGGTGTATTCTAATGGAGAAAAAACAATAAAGAACTATTATGAATGTTATTTTTTTCCCCTTAAAATGTCAGATACACAGGTCATTGATCTACTGTCCTTGTTCATTAAACTAATTCTTTATCATTCAAAATTGTGAAATAGAAGAAAACAGCAGGCTTATGTCCAATTCCATATAGTCATGTCATCATCTGCCACTTATCTGGGTCCAGGCCCAGATCGTGGGGGCAACTGCTTCCCAGTCCACAATGCACCAAAATCCTATGGCACCTCCCACAGGTGGTGGGTCCATGGGAGGCAGTGCCGACCCTGAGAGACTGAGTCTCATGCTCTACCAACTGAGCTAACCGGGCGGCTATTACATATAATATCAACGTAATATATTCAATATATTCACAGAATTGTAATATGTGTTATACAGTATATCTTAATGAAAAGCCCACAGTGAACATGAGTTGGATTGTATTTGGATGTATTATGATTTATCCTCTAGAAAACTGAATTAGCTGAGATTTATATACAGAATGAAAACAGCTTGCAAGGACCGTGATGAGAGGTGCCAGAGTGAAAATAAGCCTCACGACCCAGATGAGAATTTCTGACCCCAATAAGCTGATAGTGTACCAAATAAAATCAAATATGATAATAAAATCATCTCACACGCTTAAGTAAAAATGCACAGTCCTGTGCTAAAAGCAGAACTCAGCACATGCAATATATATGGACCTCATTCTGATAGCAGCAGTAGTATTTTCTTTTCGCAGCTCTCTGGTTCTCTTTCCCTGCCACTAGACTGCTTAATCAGAGGCCAACAAGCCAACTGTAGCCATTATCTCAAATCAGTCATTTGAAAAAGAAAATTTCTAAGCTGTGAGGAATTAGCATCATACGTTCACAACACTTCACCGCACATCTATAGCATGAGGGAATTAACTCTTCTTCTACGCTATAAAAACACACTGCATAGTGAATATTGCTTTCAATTCCCAATAACAGAGACTTCCATACCCAGCTGCTCTCATTACCACTGCTGCTTATTGCAAACTGTTTTTCTCTGCTCCGTGAACACAACCAGGTACACCAAGATGAAGACAGCCACAAACATCTACATCTTCAACTTGGCTCTTGCCGATGCCTTGGCCACCAGCACACTGCCTTTTCAAAGTGCCAAATACCTGATGAACACCTGGCCGTTCGGGGAAGTCCTGTGCAAGCTCATTATAGCCATCGATTATTACAACATGTTCACAAGCATCTTCACCCTCACCATGATGAGTGTGGACCGCTACATTGCTGTGTGCCACCCGGTCAGGGCGCTGGAATTTCGTACGCCAGTCAAGGCTAAGCTGATCAACGTGCTCATCTGGGTGCTGTCCTCAGCGATTGGGGTTCCCATTATGATCATGGCTGTGACCAAAGTGGCAGATAATGGTGAGACTTTGTTTTCTTCCCCTGTTTTGTCTGTCTTCTTTTTTATTATCTAAAGTCTTAATGTTTGGTACAAGTGTTAACCGTCTTCCAGACTTGGGTAAGAGGTAAATCTGTAAGTGCTGGAAACATAATTATTGAAAAGATCCTGAAGACCTTCATGAGAACCTCACACAAAATAAGAGCAAGAATAATGTGATTATGAATCCAGTCCCACCCATGAGCCCAGATGATCCTTAGTGCCTAATTTGGGTGGAGTGAGTTGAAAAGCCTCTGAAATATTTCGACTACTAGATCTGAAAACTCTCCCTTGAAACCAAGCACAGTATTTGATTTTATCAGTGGTTGAAGCCCAGCATTCCTAGTCATGGTGTTCATACTGGACAAATCACAATATGTCGGTGCCAGTGGTCAGTGCCACTGCTCGAGGCAGTGTGGCCTTTGTGTAGCAAAGTGTGAAGTAAATCCTTCTTCACACATATGGGCACTGGAGACCAGACAGGCTCCCATTCATAGTGAATGGAACTTCCAAACAACACCCATGAGCTGCCCGACATGGGGGAGTTACAAAAAGCACCAGTCATGAGGGAGGGACGACATCTTTTGCTTCCATCAAGAAACAGAAGCACAGCTGCTTTCTACTCCAGTACACTTTATAAGTGTACTTGAAATTAAGTGGGCGAGAAGCTTATTCCTGTGCTTCCAATTAAAATGAGATTTTATTTTAATGAGGGACTACGACTTGATGGGGAACCTTCTTGGTTTCCCACCAGCAGAGTTGCATCAGGAGAAATAACTGAAATAGCTGTTTCTCTGTACCTTTAGCTAAATCCACAAACCAGTATCTGTCTAAACCTGCTTGTAACCCTACTATGACTAATTCTGTTTAACGCTACCTGCCTTTTTTCCTCAGGTAAAACCATGTGCATGCTGAAGTTCCCTGACCCTGACTGGTACTGGGACACAGTGACTAAGATCTGCGTCTTCATCTTTGCGTTTGTGGTTCCCGTGATGGTCATCACCATATGCTACGGCCTGATGATCCTTCGTCTGAGGAGTGTTCGTCTGCTCTCGGGCTCCAAGGAAAAAGACCGTAACATGCGTCGCATCACGCGCATGGTGCTGGTGGTGGTGGCTGCCTTCATCATCTGCTGGACCCCCATCCACATCTTCATCATTGTGAAGACCATGGTGGAGATTGACAGCAGGAACCCCTTCGTGATAGCCAGCTGGCACCTCTGCATCGCCTTGGGCTACACCAACAGCAGCCTCAACCCTGTCCTCTATGCGTTTTTGGACGAAAATTTTAAGCGATGCTTCAGAGATTTCTGCCTCCCCTGCCGGACCCGCGTGGAGCAGAACAGTCTGACCAGAGGCCGCAACACCACCAGGGAGCCTGTGTCTGTCTGCGCTCCTACAGAAGGAGGGAAGAAGCCAGCATGACTAGGCATGGACTGGGTCCCCCATAGCTCTCGCTCAAGGAGGATCCAACAAGATCTGCAATCAGAGGTCACTCAGATCTCCACAACAGAGTTTTAAAATATCTTTACAACAAAAGCTAGTCCCAGAATACAGTGGTTTTACTTACTGTGTCCAGTTTGACTGACATACTGGAAAATGAACGGCTAAAGATAATGGAAAATAAGTTTCACTCTAATCGAACTTTCTATTAAAGTTCTGATAAGAAAGCGGAATCTTTTTTGACACAGTATGTGTGATGCCTTTCAAGGGCAGTGACAGCCGATGGGATGAAAGTGAGAGCGCACATGAGTAAACTGCTAAAACAGGGTTGCAACAGAAAATGCCCAGCTCATGATTGACCAGGGTATGAGAGTACAGGACTTTTTGATGATGCACAAAGGACAAGGAAAGACCTGCAGGTTTCTGTCTTGTGGAGCGAAGAATGCATCGTTCAGACGCGACCCTTCAGAAAACACTGTAATGAAACACATGGTCTCTGTCAGTGTGATTAATGAAACAATGTCATTTCTTCTAAGAAACACTTGCCTGTACATTCAAAGAAACATGTTTTGGTGATGGAGTTTTTTTGAAGGAGAAAAATCAACATCAACTTAAGAAACATTTATTTATTTATTTATTTTCACCTGTCTCTTTAAAATCAACACAAAAAAATGAGCCTTACTGAGCAGAACCATACCACTGATGCCCACCGACAGCTGGATGATGGATTACGGCATCGTTTGCTGCACAACAAGGTCATCCACTGTCTACACGGAGAAGTGGGGAACTCTTGTTTGGGATTCTGCGTGATTCACCCACCCTTTATTTATTTAAGCAAGCAAAAAGAGACACTTCCCCTTTGTTTATTCTCTTTCAACTGATGTAAAGGTCTGCCACCGTCAACTGTGCTGAAAGAGACATTTGGGGCTCAGTGTACCATAAAAGGCATGAAATCATAATGTGGCCTACTTTGTGGGGTTTTGTGCTCAAATGGAAAAATTCACAATGGCATTAAACCACTGATGCTTGGATTTCTATGGATTTCTTTTCAGAGGGTGTTGAACCCACAGAGAGCCCCTGAGCAGAATGACTGCAGAATGATAAACCTGCCACTGAAGAGCCCTGTTCGCAGCCACAACACTTCACTCACCTTATTGGTTTATTGTCTAAAACAAATACAAAGTCAAAGAACATGCCTCAGCTCCATCACAGAGTAGATAAAGACACCTGTCCTGATGTCTGCAAACAAACTGCTTCAAAGAGATTATTGATCTGCTTGTTAAAAGTTATCTGTCACGTTAAATATCTGTAGCACCTTTAAGACATTAGCCGGAGCGGTAAATTATTCTGGGTAAGTCTGGGTAATTTATGTAGATCACATCCTGACACCAATCAAACTGAAGACATCAATCAGTGGATGCCAAGAAGTTAATGACCACTCCAACTTATGCATACCAGATGAGGAACGTAAGCAGTAATAATGCAGCATTGATGGTAACTGGTCTCCTGAGGAAATATTTTAAAGGCTAAGTAGATGTCGACATGTAAACACGGGATATATCATAGCTTTGATCAGTGACGGATTCTAAAGTTGGCATCCTAAGAAATGTGGAGCTGGCAAAACACGTCCAAACAGAATGGAAATCAAAGAAGATGAATTATAAAATGGGAGAAGTTAATAAATGTGAATTTGTACATAATATAAAGCTTTTGCATTTGAACAAATTTGGCTTCAACAGTTAAAATGACTATGAGGTGTAGCTGTGATTCTGTATGCTTTCTTTAAACTGTGGATTTCAGTATTTCACCTAAATGCTTTTGGCTCATGTGGCTCAAATATAAAAAAACAAAAAATATATTTAAGGGAAGGAAAGACAACAATCCAATGCTTGGAAATGGATTTCTTCTCTGTTTACAGACTGAGCAATTTACTTGTGGATTGACTGTAGATTTACCAACAGAGGTAGAGACAATAAATATTTACTTTCCTGTGTGTAGTAGGAGACATTTTTGCAGTGTCATACATTCCTGAATATTTTCTTACACTGACACTGGTGATTTAAAGTGTACTGTATTGTATATACCTGCTCTCTGCTTAGCTTAGCTTTGACCAAGTGCTGCGTCTGTCAGGTGTGCAAAATATCTCTCATTATTTTTGCAAAGTCAAGTTATATAAGGGCAAAACATATAGAATTAGTTTTCTAAAAAATAAAAATAATTAAAACACATTATTATATTTTGGGAAATCAACAAAAGGTAATTACTTCCATTGAATTGATGGGTTTAAAAAACTGTAATAAACCATGTGCATTCAGGGTTTGATCAAAGTTAAAGTGTGTGGGTGTGTGTGCATGGATTTTCATTTTTTAATTATCACATGGGGATGACGAGCTAATATGTTTCTTTGTGCAGTTTGCCTTCACTCTGTAAAAGCAGAATTAGCCTAAATGTCATTCTTTAAGATTCAAGTTGTTTCAGTTGTTGGATACAGTCAGTTACATAAAAAAAATAATAATAAAAAAAGAAAATAAACAAAAAAAAAAAACATGTTGTCATTGTTGGAAATTTCTCTAAATGGTTGAATTGAAAAGGAACAATCAGTAATATTTTACCACCTCTTTGCACAAAGTGACAATAACAAAGTAGCGGCGGTATCCAAGTGTTACTGATCAATACTGGACATCCAATGCTGGCTTAATGGCTGCAGAGGTTTCAAGCACCCCACCCCCATGGCCTCTGACCTCTGCTAGCATGAATTATGGAAGAGCAAACTGCAACCAAATAAGCTGTAATGTCAAAATGTTTCCCACTAAAGCCCATTTCCCCTGGCAGCTCTTCCCCACAGTTTCACACACTGGAACAAAATGACAAATTTAAATTACATTCATGAATCATCACTCCATCAAAAACAGTTACTCAAATATCCTTTGTAATGAGCTTTAATTGCTGTAGCTGCACTGTGCAAACCTCATCAGAGCTTTTTTTGTTCACAGGGTATTAAAATGAAGGCTATTTAACCAGCGAAATTACATTTCAAAAATATCTCACAGGTGAAGAAAAACCCAAAATATCTGGTCACAATATCCGTGTATGGTCACAGTGTTAAGGTAGATTTGGAAAAAAACTGTGGTTATGGCAAATAAAACATTTGGTTAATGTTATGGCAAGATCTGTGTTCCATTTTATTAAAATTAAAAAATGAATTTCTACATCATATCTACTAGTCTACACAAAAGATACACTACTTCCTGCATTATATCTAAACTGTCCAGAAACTTCTAATATGGATGTGATTCTAAGTGATTCGGTGCTGAGATATAAAGCTTGGAAACTGTTCTGTTTTTGTTGTTGTTTTGGGGGGTTTTTTAATACCCTGTTGTGAAATACCTCATGAATGTTTGCTAATCAGTGATTCTCCTTAGTACCAAACCATTTTTATGGCAGTTATGTTATGTTCCATTAATGAACTGCAGCTTATCTAGTTAAGTGACACTGCGTGAAACAGTTTATAAGGTTTGGAGGGAAGGGTACAGAGCCTGGTCAGTGTGGTGAGGTGGCAGAGCTGAGGCTGGTGCTCAGGAACAGGGAAGAGGAGCTGAGTGTGCCAAGCTCCTACTGATTACAATCACTGCTACTCAAGAGTTTAATTACTGATTGCTCCTTTAATCTGTCTCCTTTGTTCAGTTCTCATACACTTGTTTTTGTACCTTTGTAATTTACTGTGCATTAATATTGTCATTAACTATTTCGTCTTTTTTCTTCCTATTTGATATACAAATGCTTTACAATGTAAATTCAATACCGAAAAGCCTGCGTGAATATAAATAACTGTACATTTGTGTAAGATGCCAATTTGTTGTATAACCACTGACTCCAGTACAGTGTATAAGGCAATTGTGCTGATAAGACTTGACACTATACTAGTTCTTTTGCAGTGTTAATATTTTACTTCCTAGCTTCTTCTTGTGCATCTGTTGTAGAAAACATTTCTAATGTTTCAAGCCTAACTCAGATTGTTGGCAAAAATAAATAAAATAAAATGAAGCTGAGAGGAAATTGCTCGAGCTCTTTTTCTTTAAAGCCTTTGTTTTGGTTTCCTGGAAACAAGAGGAAATGGGATAGCATAATATTTTCTTTAAAATTATGGGGCTCACAACAGAATAATCCATCTTGTAAGACCATGATTCAATTTAAACGTGGAGAGTGCTTCAGAATAGTCTGTCATGACATTGGATTGCAAAGTGCATTTCCACTGGTGCTCAGATAAACACACAAGAGATGGCCTGAGGCTGCTCTGAGTCCCAGATTGTGCTATCCACCGCAGTCAGAAAATGAAACATCCAACTCTGGATCTCCTCTGCAAATTTAGACCAGCATCTTACAGTCACCATGGAGACCAGCAGCACCACAGCCACAAACTCTCCAGTGAAATAACTGAAGAGTTTCGATTTAATTATGGAGGTTTCCTTCACCAGCAGCCACTTATCAATTATCCTGATTGCTCTATCCACAACAGCAGAGGAGCCTCCCTGGAGATTAACCGAGGGCTGGCCTCTGAACGAGGGGAAGGCTCATATCCCTGATGTGATATTCAACAGTAGCTCAGTATTTGTATTCTATTATGCAGGATACTGTGCTGCTGCTCCCATCATTGCAATTCCCAACATCTTGGTGAAAGACCTTTTCTCCTAGAATTTACATGTCAAGGAGACAAGTGTGTGGTCTATGGTAAGGGTTTTTCCTTGCCACTGTCACCATAAGTGCTTGCTCTGGGGTCAGGCTCTGGGTCTCTGTAAAGCGCTTTGAGACAATTCTTATTGAGGAAGGCGCTTTATAAATAAAACTGAATTGAATTGAAGGATTCAATTTTAGAAAACCTAGCACAACATATTTTTCAACATAGTTCCTTTGTTTCTGCATACACAACGCTGATGTTGTCCATGTTCTCGGACAGAGCTGAGCTGCTATTTTCAATTACTTGAAACAGAAATACCGCTGAGGTTATTAACTTAATAATAATCACTCAAAGAGTTGAACTGCATGTCCATGTAATGAGAGCTGTATAACTCATCTCCTTCTGCCTTAGGCCATGAACGTATCGAACACCGCTCATAAACAGAGAAATGTAACGTTGCCTGAATAACAGTTTTTGGAAACTTTTTAATGAATTTATCAGCCAAGTCACACAAAGCTCTTGGTTAAGCTTGGGGAAAAAAAGCCTTGTCCATGTTAATAGTGAACACGATGAGGAGTCTACACCCATGCTAGTGCAGTGAGGCTGTGAGTGCTTTGAGCTAAATGCTAACAACATCAGCATATTGGCATGCTCAAGCTTAGCTAACATTTGCTATATAGCACTAATTACAAAACACAAGTGAGTCTGATAAGCATGTTGATAGTTTTGTAGGTATTTGGTCATAAAATAAAGTATTGGACAAACTTTGGGAAATTTGTCCCAATAATCCATCCAATGTTGAGATGTTTCAGTCAAAGCCACAAATGTCAAGCATGACACAGAACAGGACTTTTATTAATGTGTAGCTGAAAACTTGATCTTAACCACACAATCAGTCTTGCATTTTGTGCACTGCCACCTTACACCGTACAATACAAAACCACAGCACTTTCATCCATCCATCCCTCTTCTATACCGCTTAATCCATCAGGGTTGCGGGGGGAGCTGGACCCTATTCCAGCTGACTACGGGCGAGAGGCCGGGTACACCCTGGAGTGGTCTCCAGTCAATGGCAGGGCTGACACACAAAGACAGACGACTTGCCTCACGGCAAGTTAGAATTGTGTGCACTGTCTTGATGTTCAAATCTTTCTAACTCTGATGGCATAGGTTAAATGCACTTCTCTCCAAGCAAACTCTACTTAAGTACATAACAGACAAATCTATCTTTCTGCCTGTTGAGTTGAAACACCAATTCTCAGATGCAAATTGGGTATTGTGAGCTTTTTTTCTCATAAAGAAGCTTGGGCTGGGTCAAACAACGATGAGGCAGCACACAGATGTTATTGTTTGAAATTGGCCATTCGGTTCAAAAACATGTAGAGAACAGGCTAATGGAAATGGATGAGGAGAGGGCCCTTGAGTCTAAATGCCTTTCAGGGACATTCATCAGCTAAAGGAATGGGCCCGTGGTCTTCAGAGAAAATACTGCAGATCAGAACACGTGAGCAAGCGATCAGTAACATTCAGTATGGATGGCATTATGCTCTTTTCAATGTGTTGAGATTATAAAGAATGGTGTCAGAGAGAAGAAGGAGTGCAGTATTAGCAAAAAAGAGCAGTGTTAGAGGATTAGAGAGGACAAGAAGTGATGAATAATGTATGTCCAATGCATGTGTGGAGAATAAGAATACGGTCAAACGCATACAAAGGGATTTGGGCAGCGATTGTTGCAGTCTTCTCTCTGGTACGTCCGAATGCAATTTAAACCTTTTGTATGTGCATTTTAATGTGATGTAACTGGATGTAGAAATCAGCAAATACAACACAACAGCAGCAGAAAATTAGGAGGACAGCAAGAAAATCTGCACCCAGATAAATAGAAAGTAGGAAGGGTTGGTAGAGGTGGTGAACACACACCAAGGTTGGTGTTTGTTTGTTTTTGTTTTTTTTAATCCCCATCCGTATCATACTGTTTATCACACCTATTGACATGGCCCATTAATCTCAGCTTCACTCCCAAGGTTACTGGCCTGCTTGCACATTTTAATTATAAGTCCTCCTGCATCTGAACTAGCTGCCCTGACGACGGATTTGCTAAATCCCGGGGTTAGGGATTTGGTCTTACTTTACGATGCATGTATTTGAGCTTTTACCTCAAACTTTTTCAAATTTCACCAAGCCAGTTTCTCAGTCCACAGAGCTTACTGAACACTGCTCCACAGAGCCGCATCAGTTAAACCTACACACCAATCACTGCTTGTATATGATCTATACTTAGAAAACTTGGAACATTTACTGTGTACTAGTTCAGTTTTGGACTTAGGTGTTAATTGCATTAGAGCTTGGCTTAACTTGACTCTGTTTACGTTGGTGAGTGTTACACAGTACTTCTGTGAGAGGGAGAGGAGGTAGAATTAGTTGGAAACCACAGGGTGCATGTCCTCCGTTCTTCTGTAGGATGTATTTTAATTAGAAACTGACTATACTTTGAATATGGAGGTTACTTACTCTGGAGTCCCGTGATGAGAAGACATTATTTTCACTGATTTTTGTTATTAACTCTAAGCCGGTCACAAAGGAAGCGGTGGAAATGAAGAACAACATACGAGCTACTGAAGAATTTCAAAGTTCAAATCACATCAAATTGATTTTCAAATCCATTGTTAATATTTTTATTGTCAAACGGAAAAGTAAAGGTTGTAGAAAGACACAACAGAAATGCTCTTGTATTTGGCAGCACAGACATTGTCTCGAGCTAGCTGCTAACTGTAGCCTACATGCTCAGGACAGACAGTGCTGTATGAGTGAGATAGGAAGCCATGGTCATAATGTCACATCCAGGCTGGCCTCTGTTCCACTAGTCAGGTCAGTTTTATTCATATAGCACCAAATCAGTTACCTCAGGTCACTTTTCATATTAAGCAGGTCTGAACCTGCTTCTTTATATTATTATTTACAGAGACTCATCATGAGAAAGCACTTGGTGACAGTGGTGAGGAAAAACTCCCTTTAAACAGGATGAACTGGGCTCTGGGTGAGTGGTGCTCTTTAAAGGCAGCTAAAAAACAGAGATATTAAATAAACATCAGATGGTTGTTAAAAAAAACCCCCAAAACTACTGTCTTTATCTGAACATATGAAGAAAGTTGCACAGCATACTGCTGAAAAGGGCTCTGCTCCAAGGCTGGATTTTCAGTCACTGTCCTAGTTACAAATCTCTGTGGGATTTTGAATTAAATTTCGGCTTCACTTCAGCTCTCTACGCCATAAAAAATGGTAAAATGAAAATATTTTATTGGCCTTATGGAAACAATTTCTGTGTGAACACAGACATAACCACATTTTGGTGAGTATATACACAGGCAGGGGAAGCATCATCAAACCAAACATTTCACTCTTTCGTGTTCTGATTACGAACAAGAGACAAGAAATGTAATTTGCAAATCTGATGTGTTTGCTGAGATGTGTACGCTGTCGCTGAAAAAAAACAAAAAAAACAGATGTCCTACATACTGTATGTAAATCTACACTGGATTCACATAAACCTACACTGGATTCACATCCAGTGTAGGTTCAGGTGCTTTGGGAAAATGCTGCCAACTGCTTTTACAGACCGAATCTAAACTTTAAAATTGCTGCACATCATTATCCATGTTCCTGCCCTGTCACTGGCTCAGCTGAAGTTGTCATGACTACAGAAAGCTCTGCTAGTCCATAACCTGTGCAGGCCTCTGCCAGCAAAATGTGACTGCTGGACTGCAGATTGCTTTAATCTGCGGAGCTAACGTTTGTGAGGGACTGAAATCAGACGCAGATAGGCCTCATCATTTACAGTAGACTGCATGTGGACATAATGACGGGGCTTACCCAGCAGCTTACATTTAGCTGCCCACCTTATCAGACTCATACAGGGTTTTACTCTGGCCTGTGTGTGGCTGTTGGTGCTGACAGAGGCGGCTTTGATGGACCGCATGATTAGCCCCATGGGTGCTGAGATAAAAGAGAAGCTCTCCGCTGGCCTGCCTGCCAGTCAGCCACGCCCGGCCCTCCATTATAAGAAACAAAAACGCTGCACTTTTGATTGCAGCAATGAGTGTTCTCTTCATTCCTCTTCTTTCCACACCTGAGGTGGCCTAATTATGTGGTCAGCTGGTCAGACTCAGCAGCAGGTAGAGCACAGAAATTGGTCAGGAGGAATCACTATGTGGTGCAAGTCAGTTCTACACAGCTCGGTACAGTTTCTCTATATAATAGAGGTCTTATTCCTACACAGAGGGATGTGTACCTATGTGCTGTTCACATTCCCCCATCTGAGTCTTACTGTATCCCCCTGCCTTGAGGCCATTACCATTACCAGGGGCAGGGAAATATAAAAACCTGTGGTGATTTCAGTGCTGAGACGGGTTCACATCCTGAAATCAACAGAAGTCGAGGAGACAATTTTATCACCCACCAAGTTCCTTCACCTACCTATCTGCCTCTTAGGAACAACACTGACACAAAATCCTCATTCTGTACATTGTCAACAGCCCGCTATGAGAGAACTATTTGGGATGGTTCACTTGATGTTCAACTCTTGGCAACTGCACTGTAGGTGATATGATCCCACACATAGATCCCTTCTCTTTCAGTGCATTCACATTCCCCAAATCCCTTTATCAGACCACAACCAAATCACCCTCTCTCTCAAAGAGAACGACATCACACACAGAAAATCCTGCAAGCTGTTCAACATACCCAGGACAAGTAAATGGGCCCCAGACAGCACTGAGCAATCCCAAGAGGCAGGCAGCAGTGAAGAGATTGTATCATTACTAGAAGTGTTCATAGAATACAGCTTCTCTCCTACTAAGATATAAATGTAAACTGTATCTTCAAGAGAACAGAAACAATTTGAAGACAGCACAGACTCTAACTCCTTCTGAGACGAGTGCAACCTCGTCAGTCTGAGCCTGAGGAGCTGGTCATACACGATGGAGACATACTGAGTGAACAGGTGAAACACACTTGAAAAGCTACAAAACATGGAAAGGATGTTCAAAGACAATCAAAATCCCCTAGATCTCCCCATTACTATGAACCAGGCAAAAACAAAATTGAAGCAAAAAAGCATGTGAGTCTGATGGATATGCATCACCAGCTGTATGTGCAAGGTGCTCTGCAGCATCATAGCTGTGATCGTAGGCTTCAGGGGGGAAAACCTATGATTTCATTTAAACAAAAGAACCACTTACTTCAGACATTATCGTGGGGGTGAAACAATATGAGCCCAGCCCTCTTCAACATATGCAGTAATGAATTTGTAGAACAAATTCATTACCCCCCTTATTTTCCTCTGCAGGACAGAGAGGTCAAATGTCTGATGCCTGTAGATGACCTGGTTCCCATGTCCCCCTCCACTCAGGGCTCACAGCAGAGCCTGGACATCCTCCATACACAACATCTGACATATTCAGGCTTGAATATCAGTTTCACTGGAGCAGAAGGAGAAGGCAAGAGACTTTCCAATCAGGAGCTGGCTCAAACTTTTCAATTCAGTAATTCAGTAACCCAATAATATTATATGGTAGTGAAGTGTGGGGTCCACTAACCAGTCAAGACCTCCAAAAGTGGGAAAAACATCCGCTGGAAGCCCTGCATGCAGAAATGTGTAAAGACAAAGACAATGATGCACACAGGGCACAATTAAGTCAACACCCTTTAATACTTAGAACCAGTCCTTCAGTGCCAAGGGTCCAGAAACTCTGGTGTGTGTGTGTGTGTGTGTGAATATTGTAGTGTGGCGTTAGCATACAGTGAAAACGGTAAAAAAAAAAAAAAAATTACCTCTAATCTTTGGGCAGCCATTCACAGTGAGTATAGCTCCACCCCTTCCGAAACTACAAGTTCTTTTATTCATTCATTAACTGGTCACTTCAGTCGGAGACTAGGTGAACCTGAAAGAAGCCCTCTCTGAGCCCAGTGGACTTGTCCCTTGTGGGCCCTGACTCACCTCTGAGTCTGAGTATCTGGCGCCACCTGAGCATTCATATCACATGTGAAATCATTAGACACAAAATGAAAAGGGAATGTCAAGAGGCGAGCCGCATTTTGTCCCAGCTGAGAAGGTGGGAGCTTAGTGGTCCGTTAAAAAAAGCCTCCCCCTACATTAAGTCATGGTGCTTGCTGGAGTAGGTAATGAAATGAAGCTGTTAACACCAGCTATATATGGAATATTAATACCGCAGGGCAGACCAGCACATTAAGAAGAGCAGTAAACCTTTTATTAGTTCTACATCCTGAGAGTGGGTAGAATCTATAATGTGAGTTTGTGGACAGATCATTGATCATTGAGACTGAAATCTGTATTCAGAGTCAGCCCTAACCTATTAGTAAACATTACAGGCCAGTGGATGACACACGTGTCACTGCTCTTGCTACCGCTAATTATGTGTGCTGAGGCACTGAAACATTACATTCTCCATTTCACATTTCTCCATAAGAAGGCTTTATGCTTCGATCCTATTAATCCTACTCCCAGCCTGAATTAGAATGAGATTAGAACTTTTTCTATTCACCAAGAAGAAGAGGACAGAAGACCCATCTGGGATAATAGAAAAAAATATGACTATTTCAAAATGCTTAAAATTTTTGGCATATAAAACTTTATTTTTCCATTATTCTTAAAATTCTGTCATAAAGAGTGATACACACGATGCTCTACTTACTCCCACTACATTTGTCTAACGTCTCGAAAAGTTTCCCCCTCAAGTATTTTATCAGTTGCACGCTACTCTAACCTCTACAGCCTTAGAGGTCATCTCTAAACTGATGACTGATGATGGACTGTAATGTTAGAGCCTACACATTAAACTCAAGGCAGGTGAACTTTGTAAAATGAGGCTATTTGTTGGTCAGGTGGCACAGCTGGTCTTAGGTGAAACTTGACAGATAAACTAGTTTTATTTTTTTATTATTTTTTTAAAATAAATATACTATATATACATATACAATATAATATACAGTCTTTTAGTTTATACAGTAACCAAACTCTTTGGATACAGAGAATCTCTATGCACATACAGAGAACTTGAATG
Source organism: Toxotes lorentzi (assembly GCA_037833715.1). Lineage (NCBI taxonomy): Eukaryota > Metazoa > Chordata > Actinopteri > Toxotidae > Toxotes > Toxotes lorentzi. Next base: position 17,980,430 of record JBBMJY010000005.1, read on the forward strand.
CTTTGTAGATCTTGTTAGTGGTTGGTTATATATCAAAGCTATGATTGGTTAATTGCTGTCCAGGGGCTTTAGTGGATGATCAGCTGACTGTTCACAATAGAAATTAAAGCTTTAGGAGGAAAAAAGCCAAAGGTCATTTTCTCAAACCTACTGCAGAGTATTTTCCAGCTTGGTGTTGGTGTAGGTAGGCAAACATCATGCTGGAGTATATCAGGGCTGGGTAAATCATGGCGGGTGATACTTTCTCCACAGCTTCGCCAGAGAAAACGCTGCCTGTGATGCTGATGACGTTCCGCAGCCTGACAAAAACGAAAAATTAGGATGCATTTCAATTTCTTTGGTACATGCAGAGGGCGCCTGTGTGTGTGTGTGTGTGTGTGTGAGTATAAAACATGGCTACACTGACAATCCCAGAAATGTAATGATACACTCATTGTTTGAACATCGAACACTGTGTTCCATTGAGCATATTCCATTGGGGTTTTATTTATGCATACGATGTTGTATGTTCATTTGAAGACAAAGATTTGTTGTTTGATAATAATGATGATGATGATTATTATTATTACACACTGATGTTGTATTATATGTTCATTCTTCTGAGTGCTGGCTTTTGCGAGGAATCCTCAGGCCTCGGGTTCTGTGTGGGTTTCTGTTTGGTAAGTTTTGAGAAAATGAGCTGTCAGCACAAACTTTAAATGGTGGATAATGCCCTTTTCCCAGCAGATGGATGATAATGTTACCATCTTAACAGTAAAGCATTTATAAATTTATTTTAATTAGCCAATTCAACCCTTGCAACCCTGCCTAAGGAATCTGTGCCAGTGCTAATGGGTGTTGGCAGAGATTCGGCTGATGTGGTAGTGTGCTTCTGTTACTGTTGAGGAATGTACTTAGCGCACTGGCTTTTGTCCTCTGTGGATTTGGATGAGATTATCCATCTCTTTCATGATCTCATTTGGTTTACTGCGACTCCTTTTCCATGAGCATCAGTCAAATCTTGTTCAGAATGTGGCAGCGGGGACTTTGCAGAATGAACGAACCATTTCTTTACTCTGACCGTGAATGTTGATACTTTTGATACCTTTCGCTCTAAAAGCTCCTCTGAAACGTGAAGTCTGTTCATCTCATGTTTATTCATGCAGCACAGAGAGAAGGCGCACTGCTTGGGGAAAATACCTGTGGTTTAACACAAGGATGTTACAGGCTTTTTAACAAAGGAGGTGACAAAAAGGTGGAAAAACATATCAAATCTTTACATGGACCCAACAATCAAACACTACTACGCCTCTAGCAGCTACGCCTTCCGTTTTGCAGAATGAATAAATGGATGTCTTAATGAGCATTGAACAAAGTGGTGGCTGTGCATATTTACATCATCAGTGTCAGTGAATAAATCCTGCAGATGTCTCTGCGGTAATTTATAAGTTGCACAATCTGTGAAAGACCCCATCCCCTATTATCTGCATAATAAACACTCAGTAGTTCACAGTTTAATGAAAAGCAAATTGAGATTTCCACCACTTCACATCATCACCCGGGCTCGATTGCCAACCTGGCAAGAAGGGGAAACTGTCCCAACAGACCCCCAAAGGCTCACTGTGTGGGAGTTGGTTTGTGATAGTTTAATTAATTGAAGCTTTGTTTGGGAATATGGGAATATGCACCACCAAATCATAACATCATACAACATGATAAGAGCCATGAAGTGGATCCTCTTTCATTACCTGATCTTGAGGCCCTGTCCTGAAGATGGGCTTTCCATAAAAATAGCTTTGAAGAATGAAGCTGGTGTTTTTGTAAATATTTTTCAATTTTCAGCCTCTGAAAAGAACAAACCATGCTACTCACCAATATTCTCAGACTTTCACCCTCTGTCTGTGGCCTCAGCCCCAAAGTCCACTGGTTCCTGCTGAAGACACAAACCTTTAAAAACAGCTCATAAACATATACTTCTATTTTTATTTATTTATTTATTTTTGGCTGTAATTACTCCACCTTTGGTGGCTATAGTGAGTGTTTGGGACAGCATCAAAATAAACTACAGTTGTGTTCATGGTAATGCGGGAACATGTCACCCAGTGCAGCAGTGTGACTCACTGACGTGTTTAATAGTTTTTAGAAACAATGGAGCTCTATGGCACAGAGGAATAAGATATACCAGGCTGTGTTACTTGTTAGTAGGTGAATAAATTCACTGTTGCTTTTGGTCTTTTCAGTGGATTCAGTAACAATCAAAATACAGACTATCACAGACTGAGAGCGTACATTTGGTTTTGTCTTTGACAAGGACAATATTTTCCAGACCGCCTAAATAAGCAGTTGTGTACATGCACTGTACACAACTACACAGACATACACACAAGGACCCTGCAAAAAGGGTATTTATTGAACACTGGATTGAAATTGGATTTGTACCATGATTGTTTTCTGTGATTTTAACAATTTTTGTGATGACAACAAATCAGAGACAAAATGTGATTGATTTAAAAAAAAAAAATGTTAGAAGAAAATAAATGTATGAAAACCTGTAGGTAGTGCTCTATCTGTTGTTAGCTCATCTCATCTGAGATTCAGGCACACACTGACATGGGTGGGGACATGTCCCTACAGTCCATACTCAAATCTATGCCAATGACACTGACTTATCCTTTGCCGTAAGACCTTCATTATATGAGCTGAAATTGCTTTTACAATGTGCATATTCCTAAATTAAATCGTTTTGATTTGGAGCTATACCAGGGATTATCAGGTGAACCTAAATCTGCACACACACAGTCCTGGCACAGTCAGCTGTGTGTATCTGTGTGCAGAATCTGTGACCTGCAGTAGCAAGAACATTTTGTGCAGCCAAGATCATATTTTCTGCTCAGAATATAGAAATAAAGGCAAATAGGTTTAAGGAGATTGAATGTTCCCAAGAGCTTGGGTTAATTTTGTCAATTTATTAGTAGTGATGATAGAGATTTTAGTCTCCTTTTAGTCATCGTGTACTAAGATCAGTTGACCAAAATGTTGTGAGGATTTGAAATTAGTTTTGGTCAAGAATTTTTTTCAGTTCAAACTGCTTCCATGATTTCATCCAGCTGATTTTAGGCTAAAAGGAGATTTAAATGAGAATAAGCCACAAAATGACAGTTTGTCTGCTCTGATGTTCTTCATTTCAGCAGTACAGACCAGAAAGAGGACAAAACAATGAAGCCCGGAAAGATGCATCATTAGCAAATCCAATGCAATCTAACTCTTGCAAAATGACTCAGTCTTTCTTTTGATAGATAACACAAACCATGAGTATCCAGAAAAAAAGAAAGCCCCACAGTAAATCCTTCCATTATAATGTTCTGGGCCAGGAGGGCACAGCATACATGTGTGTGTGTTTTCCTGGGGGAAAAGGTCTCAGACTTTTGGAACCCACTGTAAATGTAATTATTTGACATGTCTTTGTTCACAGCACAAGCTAAGAGAGCTGACTTCTGCCCAACAGACTTTACTCAAGCCTAAAACCAATCTCACACATAATTTACTTTGCATTTTAATAACTGGGACTATGTTTACTTGGCAGGGTCCTATTCAAAATCAACAAGACCTATCTATCAGATATGTATAGCAATTGAGCTGTGCGTGCTTTAGCATGGTTTACATTTCATATCCTCTTTTTCTGTCATGAAAATATAGACATTTTGTTTAGGTTCTTATTTTCTCCAAACTCCATTTTCGTCACCCGTTTTTCATCAGACACATTGCATGGAGATTTTCTGACAGTTTCTCTCTCGAGTTTCTCTGGTCTTGTCAAATTCATGCTGTGGAAAATAACTGCTGACAGCAGCTTACAAAGCAGAGCGAGATCTAATGATTCCATAACAATTATGTATGTGACAGCAGCCCTGATTAACAGCCTGTAGTCACTAATGAAAAGTTGTGTCGCTGTTAGCAACAAATGCAGATGGCTGTCACATTAGCAAAGACCTCTGATTTATGTAAACACATCTGAGCAGTGAGATCTTGTAAATAATATTCATGGTTTTACCCACAAAGGCTTTATCAAGAACCCTACAGGTATGACAGAGGGTCTCATCAGAGAGGTTAATTTGAATAGTAGAGCCACATCAATCAGTATGTATGGATTTATTCACCTGCACACGCTGACCCATATGCACTGTATTATACCTGTACATATTGATGTATGCCAGCCTGGTAAGGTATCTACCGGGAGTCATTACTGTCACAGATATGCATCCATTGACAGGCCGAAAGAGAAGAAACTTAATAGAAGTGGGACAAGAACCCAGCGGCCCCACTACCAGCTGCAGTACGCTGGAACACCTGTCAATCCATAGAGCTCAGCTTCAGACATACCCTCCTCCCTGAGCGGTGGTAAAAGTGAAACTTTTCAGCTCGATGTTAAAGGGACACAACGAGATCATTTTATACATACCACTCCACCACAGATGTTAAATATCCACTGTGGATCTGGAAGAGTTCTGTCAGGTCTGAGAAAATAACCCTGATCATGTCATCAGGGTTATCTCAGCTTGAGCTCAGAGACTAGAAATCTGTCTCACACACGTCCTCAAACTTTCTTCTTTTTTCAGGACATTTTAAAAGCAATACAACAACAACATCTACTGCATCTGTATTATTCCAAATATCACAATCCCACCTGGGGGGGTGGGGTGTTCTTTAATGAATTCCTACAATGTGTTCTGAACCATCACCAAGTGGCCATTAAAGGAAACTTAATGTGCCTCCACACTGGCTGCTCCACATTGTTTGCCTCTCATAGAAGGGCAGGAGCACAACAGCAAGTAGCTCTTGGCAAGAAAGAGCAGGGACAAGATGAAAGATAAAAATAACACAGTCTCTATTATGGAAAAATGGATTAGGCCTCTAATCACATCGTGATCCTCCATGAATGCGGAGCCTCAGATGAGATATCATCATTATACAACTGATTTAAGTCTGAGATGCTGTGTATTAAGCAGATGCATCTGTTTTAATGGATCAGTTACTAGAAGCTGCAGCACGACGACAGAAGTCTGTGCATACAGTATGGAAAAACGGTGATCATGGAGAATCAATTCACCAACTCATTCCTCTGCCATACTTAACACATGGTAGAAAACATAGACTAAACTCCAGACTTCATAGGAGCAAGTTTACTTCAAAGCTGTCTACCTGAAAGCTCTTCATTTGCTGACATCGATTCAGCCTCGGCGCTGCCTGCACTGATTATTCTGTGATACTCCAAAAAAAAAAAAAGACAACTTAATGGATCCCTTCAAAGAGGCGCACAAATCACACTAAAGACCCCACTTAATTAAATGCAGAGTCCAATTTGCATTATTATGTTACTGTTTTGCAAAAGGTTTGTTCTTTTTTTCTGTTACTTTTCTTCCCTGAGCAGTCAATACTACCACATCAGGCTGATTTCAGGCTTTATGTGGGCTCACTGACATATTCAGTGCAGCAGCCACATAGGACATTAAAGCAAATCATCAAAGTTCTTAAATCCACATCAGGAAAACAGCCAAACTATCCATTATGTAACATTCATAGCCATCAATAATAATAACAATAATGATAATACAAGAGGTCAAAATACAAAAAAAAGAAAAATATGAGTAATAAGTAATAAGTAGCCTCCCCCTCAAAGCTAGAGCAATGTTGCTTATCACTGATTATACAGAATAAACACGGCAATGCTAACAATAAAGGTGATATAAAATAAATAAAATAAAATAAATAAAGTTTCATTGGGGGAAAAGGTTCATTTACATTCTTGTTGCAAGGCAGAAGACATGATTGATATCACTCCACATCTATGATTATATTCAATATGGAATCAGAGCCAGGAGACAGTTAGCTTAGCAGCTAACAGCAGCTAACCTGGCTCTGTCCAAATGTTAAATGCCTACCATCACCTCTAAAGCTCAACAAACAAGCTCAGCATGTCCAACCTTTTCATTTTTGATTTAATTTGACTAATCAAAACATTTGAGTAAATCATGTGACCCACATCTGTGTCAGCCGTCCTGTCACAGTCCCCGTGAATCTGAGCTGCCATACATTATCAGTTTGACAAGCCAAGGATTTTCTAGTCAACGGTGTCGAGAGACCAGCAGCTGACCTGCACCTTGACTTACTCATGATAAAGATTCAATGCAGAGCAGTCCTGACAGTTAAGAGAAAAGAATGTAATTGGGCAAATGTTATGACATGTCAAAACTACACTGGGCAACGGTAATGTCAAGGTCAGTTATAATTTCACATCCCTTATTAAACACACCTTTAGGCTTATAGAGGAATTACTAATACATATTATTATGACAGGATATTTATTGATTACGAGGATAAAATGTGAATTCCCTCCAGAGGTTGAATCTGAACGGCTGTGGGATATAAATGACAAGTTTGGGCTCTCACCACGTCAATGCATCTCCATGAGCCAAGGCTGAAACACACTCACCAACACACACTGAAGCCTGGTGATGGATAATCCTGTGACGACAAAGAGAAAACAGAAAAAGTTACTTGCCTGCAGCCAGAAAACAGCACTTTGACAGTCTGCTAGTGTCCTGATCCTGAAATCCACTTTGCTCATCAGTGAGGTATTTTGGTTCCAAGCACAGAGCGCATGGTGTACAGGTGGAGGAGGAGAGGCACCAACAAGTGGGAAGCTAATTGCTAAAGTGAGGCAGTGCAAAAAGAGTTCGTGCTGAAAATAGGTATGTCAGAACAATGTCTGTTATGACCGGGTTCAGGGGGCCACATCAAAATAAATCAACAAAAATATATATTTTTTTTGTTTTCTCCATCTCCAGCTGACTCTCCCTATTTTCCATGTCCACTTTTAATTATTCCATGACGTCTGCTCCTTTAACCATGTTGCACCAACACCACAAACAAACAAACAGAGAGAAACAAAAAATGGACCCAACCCTCTACAATCCAACAGGAAATTCTCTGTCTCCAGCAGATCAGGACAGTAACACAATGGGTCACAAACCAATGCTGCCAGTGAGGAAAAAAACAAAACATGTTGTATCTATCTCCAAAAACCAGAAGCCACAACAGAACCAGAGCCGCTCTGGCAAACAAAGCCCACATGTCTACACAACCTAAATGGATGAGCCACCATTTGTTATGACCTGCCTGAAGTGGCTACAACAAAAGGGAGACAAATCAGTAAAGACAGTGGTGTATGGCGTGCATGGATGAAGGGTGTGGTGTGGGTGTAGGTGATATAAGGTGCAAGACAAAATGTAAAAATGAGCTAAGACAACATAACCCAGGATGTGGGGTACCTGTGGAGAGGAGCAGAGAGGTGGAGTGGTTAGACTGCAGTCAGGACTTATGCAACCTGAGAGCACACTGGGCACCACAGGTGTTCCAGATCACACTAATCAGCTACCTGCAGAGCAAACAGAGATACAGGTTAGTACCAGATCAAACCCCACGAAGACCCCAGGAGTCATCACCGTCTGCTTCCGGCACCACTTTACTGGTTTTATCGGCAAGAGCAAACTAAATGCAGAGAGCAACTGTGCAGCAAAGACAGAATAATGCTCCAAATGTAATCAACCATTGATTTAGGAAGTGCTGGACCAAAACTCAAATAAAAAGCCACACCATCTCCCTCTGGCTGCAGGTTTGAGGCGATGTGTTCAAAGTAGACAGTAAGTTAGAACTTACAGTCATAAATAGCAAACAAGGATCTACTATCACTAATGCAACATACTTCAGTTTCCAAAACGTAAACAGATATAGGCAAAAGAATGGAGCTGAAGGTGTAGCCCAGCGTAACTCGCTGAATCCATGAAAACATACATAACGCACATAAAACTTACATGATACAGCATGTTGATGATTGAGCTTTACAGCTGATGGTGGGTCTTTGAACTTTGGACAGAGCCAGACTAACTGTTTCCCTATGTCTCCAGTCTGTAAGCTAATCAACTTCTGACTCCAGCACCAAGACAAAAATGAGTTATCAGCCCCCCCATGACAAATAGCCATGATGAACAGAGCACACCAGAATCCACATGGCAACTTCATTGCAATGTATTTTGCCTGGAGCTCCAGATGCCAACCAGTACTCCTACGATGAAACACTACCTGGCCAGTTTGTGGCAATTTGATTAAACTAAATTTGTTTAGGAATATGAGACCATGTGAGTCTGCAACATTATGAAAAAATTACCGCCTTAAGCCCCAACAAATCACCACAAACTAGCTGACAAACAGTAAATGAGGGCTTCTGGGGCCCATGGAGGTCTGGAACTTAAGGGCCTTGACCACTTTTCCCACTTAGGAATTCAGCTCACATCCTTCCAGATCTTCAGCTACAGCATCATGATCCTCAGAGTTTCACCACCTCTTGGCTCTATCAGAGTATATGTCTGTGCAGCTCATGGTACAACTACCCTTATCAAAAATAACTACCTCATGATGAAGTCTAATCTGAAGGCTCTTTCTATCTGTTCAGCTTTTCCTATATTGCACAGCCTATATGCCACATACATTCACATCACAGCAATTCTCCAAGCCCCTTCTTCTGTCTGTCCTGATTGAGCCATGAACATGGACTGTAAAACTGAAACCCACTGATTGCCACTATTCTGTGTTAATCTACCATATATTCAAAACTGGTCAAGCACGTTTCAGATAAAAAGGAATCTGTGCTGCTGCAGCAGTCTTTGCTGACAGGTGCATGAAGAAGAGCCAGATACTAACAGGTGAAACACTGGTGAAAACGCTGGTGTACACACTCTGTGTCATGACTGAAAGGATGGATTGGGCATGTGTAGCTTTTGGGTTTCTGATAAGCTTTCAGTGGCTCAATATTACTCTGTGCAGATAAATATAAACAAGGCTAGACAATAACTAAAGCAAACATTATAGCCACAGCCAACATGCCATTCCAAACTGTTGAACCTGGCTACAGGGATTTATTCCCATTTAGCTACAAGAGCATCACTGAATAAGTTTATCACAGGATTTTGTAATGTAAAATCTTAATCTGAAAAGTATCCAGTGACTAAAGCTGTAAAAAAAAAAAAAAAAAGTGTAAAACCTATGATGAGAATATTATACAAGCGGATAAAAGCAGAGCGGCAGTTTTTCTGTGAGAGTCTGAGAGCTGAGGAGTGGTGCAGTGATTGTTCATCAGCCATGATGGCACTCAGCTGTGAGGAGAAAAACAGTAACACCAGCCTTGTGTCTGGCTGCATCAGTCTCCTGCCTCTCTCCTTACACTAATGCCACACACTGCTTTGTAACAGTTGGCCTTTCCCTGGACTCTCAACCAGAAGAAGAAGAATTCCTTATGGAGTAAATAGGAGGTATTTGCTTCTTCAGGATTGCAGTTGGGATGGAGACAGTATCTTTTACACACTTGTTGATCATGAAATGTTGATCATGCTGTAGTCGCAACGAGCAGATACAATAACGCAAAAGCAAATATTTTAGAAAAATGAATTGAAGCATTGTTGGAGAAGATTTTGCAGATTGTTCTACATGAACATTATGTGACTTGGCAGATTCATTTATCAACAGTGTTCCTTCATTATGTAGAAATATATATTCCTATTGGTATTATGGTGCCTTCAACTTGTTCAGGGGTTGAAGCTGGCTGCAGGGTTTTTCTCACATTCAGACAAAAGAGCATCACAGAGGTCCAGCCCTGAAGTCTGGTAATGAGGCCAGACTCACTGTCGGTGTTCCAGTTCATCCCTGCATGTTGGGTTTAACATGTAGAAGTGGAGGCCAGCTAAGGTGTTCCACACCAAACTACAAAAACCATTTCTTTATTGAAATCATTGCATGCTGCAGGACAAAGATTTCTCTCAACTGGAACTCAGAAGCCAAACCGCTCAGAATAGCCCCAGACCAACAGTAGACTTAAGGTGTCTACATAGTTTTGACCTCATAGTGTAAAACCATGCTACTTTTGAATGTAAAAATGGTTACGCATGTTTAATATTTAATGTCAGGATCCAAAACCTTAAGTATTTCAGTATTTAAGGATGATTTGTTTGTAATTCTGTGACTTTAAGTTTAATTTACAGTCCTAGAAACTATAAAGACTACAAGGATAGTAAGAATAATCCAAGACCCACTCCTTCACATGACCTAATACTATAAACTGGTCTTCAGTTTTAATTATCTGAGCACACCTTCTTAGTGACTGAATTTATCTCATTTCCCTCTAAATACAATGAAAGAAAATAGACCAGAAGTAAAAGCATTAAAGAAGCAGCTGCTTTGCTTCTGCACAGAGTTCCACAGAAATAGCCTGAATATAGTGCTGTGAGGGTTTTCATATTTAGGAGGTGAGTAAAATTAATCACTGTGTAGCAAGGCGTGGGCATTTTTCCTGGGAACCTTTCTCAGACGTAATTGGTAAATCTGCAAGCCTCTTTCTCTTAATGCCTGAGTGCTCCTTAACGGTGATTTTTTTTTTTCCCTTACTTGCTGCATAAAACACTCAGGGCTCACATTTTAACAAAGAACTAATGGGGAAGACAGAGAGCACACAACTGAAGATATATGAAGACAAATAGAGGAGGTGCTGTGAGTTCAGTTTCATTTAAATGTAATGTAACAAATATAGTTTATGTTACTCAAATGTTGTGTTCCTAAGTCAATAATCTCAAATCTAGATCAGAAAAACACAAATAACATGTTGCCTTACGTCACATCCTGTTAGTTACACAGTTTTTTAAGTTGCTTCTTGCCTTTTCCCTGGAAAAGGCCCCGCACCCATAAAACATATTTATGAATATTATATTCCATTTCTGCCAATAGATCCCCTAAATCTCACACACTGCTCCTTTAAAGAAAGATGTGAATCAGAATTCGTGACATGATTGGAAAGCAAGGCAGACAGACTGTGTTTGTGTTTCAAGCTAACAACCCATCCTTCAAGCAAATGTTGACATATTTCACTGAATAAAACGTTTCAATGCTGGTGGTGCAAGAGGAAAAGGTAAAGGCTCATAAGAATCACTGGGATTCAACCTCTGAGACCACGACAAGCCAAATTTCAATCCATCCAAAAAGCTGAGGTTGCCACATTGCCAGTGAGGCTAAAAACCCAACATTACAAAACCCAACAGAATGTGACCTACTTGATACTAGACTATGTTATCACACAGCATCAGTCACAAGGCAGAACTGAAGCTCTGTAACACTTGCCGTCCAAGCCGTCCACCAGTTCTTCAAAGACAGTGCACTTTTGGTGGATGTCAAAAATCATCCAGAGGACATGATCATAGACTGTAGGATTCACGCTGCACACCACAGGAGCGTGACCATTAGTCCAGAAACAAAGCATAAACAGTGGCCGCTTCTAAAGTGGCGGTGGTGGAGCCACAGGAAGTCCTGATTTATCTTCAGAAACACACAATGACTCCTCCTTATCATACTTTCATCACTATTTTTTATCAAACTTGTACTTTTCTCTAATATCACAGTTTGGGAACCTGTGGGAAGCAGGGAGTCCCTCAACGACCACAGAGCTGAAGAGGCTAAAATGATACAGCGGGCCAGCAAAATGAGCTCTGCCCAGGAGATTAGGTGCACATCAGGGTGTTATTTATCTAACGGAGCTGTTTTCTGAACATAAAATAGAAATATAAATGAACAATATATTATGTAATGTAGATTAATGGCCTTTTTAATACAAGCTAAAGTCATTTCCAAACTTCCTTTGCTTCACATACATTATGTTGCAGTATGTATTTGCAGATTCAAAGCTGAACGCCTCCTTTGGTGTACAGTGCAGTGTAATTTCAGCCTCCACCTCTCCAGAGGAAACCTCAGATCTCAGTCACAAGATCGATAGTGAATCAACAATATTTATACATCTGTTTGCCCCTCACTGACTTTAGCATATTTTTTGTTTGTTTCATGTAGGGCCCTTGTGGATAGAGAACTCAGCAAAGCTTTGCTAATTAGTCTAGATTGCAAGGCATGCAGTGGCATTCCTCTAATTACACCACAGTTAGCTTTGTGCCTGTTGGAGAAGAGCTCAGCTACTTGCTTCATCTCCAGGGCATTTTAAAGTGAGGACGGGGGGAGGTGGGCCATCAACAACACTAAAATGCAGGTGGTTAGCACATACAGGGACTCATGGGCAAAGATTTTTGAAAAGAAAGGTAATCAAAAGAGATGAGCATAAAACTGGAGGCTGCGCTGTGAAAAGGCTCGGCTTGGAATGAAGCTGATGAAATGAATCACTTTTTGCCTTTCTTAGAAATGAATTCAGTTTGTGCTGCAGGGCAACAAAGTGTTCCCCGCCTAATAGCACAGCTGATAGGTTGTCATTGGAGATCCATTTTGTATGGATGCAGCACACTTCTTATGGAGGGAGGGTCTATATGAGCACATAAGCTTTCAGTGCTTCAGTCCACATTTCAGTACTTAATTTGTGGCTTCCCCGTCCTATACCCCTTCTCTCTGATGCCCATTGCTTTTTCTTCCTCTGTGTAGCTTCCATTCCTTTTGAAAACATTTTTCATAAGGGCTCTCAGTGCAAAGGTCTCTGATTCAGCACGATGCAGAATGGACCTAAGTTTCCTGCAGCCAAATGAAAGCTGAGGCAAATGGAAGCTCCAACAATGGAAACACACATACAAGGTATGGTTTCTGACCGGCTGCATGGGAAACTAGAATCACCGCCTCGCAGCTGTACACTTCCACCAACCAGTTGCAGGTTGCAGGACACATGGTGAAAATCTCCCCTTCTGTTCATTGTGGATGTAAAATGTCATTACTTCATCATTTTCTCCTATTTGAGTGAAATTTTGTCATAATTAACATTGTTATTCATTATTTATTTCATTATTTTATTTTTGAAACTTAAAGTAAATATTGCTAATAATACTTTCGTAGTTATTGTTAAAGTAATTACATTTTTTAAGTAAAAAAAAAAGTTGCCAGCATAGCTTTCTTTTCTGTTTTCACCATATGAAAATGAGTTTCAAATACCATTTAGCTATATAAAGAATATGAGGTACGCAAATGTGTGCATCAGGTGCTCTACACTCCTGTATAGTATATACTATTCTGAATTTAATTACATATTTTGCAAAAATAATTTAGTTCATACTGAACAGGGAAAATATATCTTCTACATACACATAGAGCTTAGTGTAGTACATGGTGTATAGCTCCCACTCAGAGTTACCCCCTGTCAGAAGAGTGCATAGCACACTGCAGGAGTGTTATATACGAAGGGCTTTTAAAGCCTTAAATTAGCTCTTCACACCAGTAGCTGTGGTGAGTGGGCGGAGAATGGTAATGTACACATCAGAAACTGCTCAGAATGTACTCTATCTGTACATTAAGGCCAGAGACGCCTGGACTCACCAGCGATGGCTGCGCATTATCTTTTCACCGCCATCACCCCCACACGTCTCTTCAAACAGGACAATTAAGCCAGAGGGGTGTATGCTTTACTGATGCTGTGTTTCCTGATTTCTGGGTAATGAAGTCATTTGACCTTTTCGAAAACCAATAATAGTAACATCAGCTATCACTTTACTCTCCACTGTCAGGACTCTTGTCTCCATGTTTGCTTTTAAAGGCAGACATCTCAGAACCTAATTGAACTAACTGGTGAGTCAAGTCTTATTGGTAATAATGAACCACCCTGTCACCACCCCTGTCATCAGTTTGGGAATGTCAGGTTTGACAGGGAAAGCTTTGGAACCTTATCAAATGAAGTAAAAGCAGTGTAGTTAGATCAGACAGGAAGTTGTAATGGCACCATGAAGGATCCTGCTATATTCTCTCAGCTTCCTGCAAATTACATTCAAAGCAGAGACACACAGCCAGAAACACTGAACCCCTGCTCGAGAGGACTTGCTCTAAATTGATGTTTGAAGTTCGCTCTCAGTGTTCCATTCCCAGTCTTATTTCATCTGCCTCCACCACAAAGCACCTCATCATCCAGCAGAACACATTCTCCTGATCCACGTCCACGAGCATCGCTCACGCCAATCACCACCAGCGAAACGTCTCCTGCTCGCCACTGTGGCGACAGAGAGTGGCAGCAGGCTTTGTTATGTTCATGAAATGTAATTACAGTCTCGCCACAACGACCCCCCCATCCCACCCCGAGTCTTCTCCTGAGGAGCCACTGTGTGGAGACTCCCAGGGTGCTCTATCTATCCAGTGATGCCCCCCCCACCGCAATTGTTATCATAATCCTCAAACTGGAACGTCAAGTGAAAGCTCATGCAATCTCCCACATGTGATGTTGTGGTTAGATTATGAATTCTCAATAATAGAGGTTAGTTATCTAATTGTGGCTGCCTGCCACAAAAACTCAGTGCATTGATTAGTCTCCAGGAAGACAAATTGGACATAAAATTTTCATTGCTCCAGTGCAGTCATAAATATTAAATGCTCATATCCAGGATGAAGTCGAGTGCAGCACCCCCCACCCCTCCCGCCGCCTTCCTTTTTCCTACAAGAACATAATAACTCACCAGTAAAACAGTTGCCGTCAACACTTGGGATTCATTGCTGATTATACATTCATGCAGACGCGGTTTCCAAGAACAGAGGTACTGCCTGATTTTGTTTTTCTTGCTCGCTGATAAAAGTGAAATTTTTGTGCAAAATAATTGTATAAAAACAACTTTGGACAACATTTTAAGCTTGACTTGTCTTCATGATGTGAAAAAAAAAAAGCCTACTGAATGGATAAATGGGGACACTGACTGATAGTCCAGTTATGAATAATGCACAAACAAGTGGGGTTTTTGACTGATAATTGGGTTATAAATAAGCTACAGATGAATCCATGGAGTGCTGAAGATAGATAATGTCCAGATACAATCAATAATGTAAGTGTGCAAAGAGAGAAGTGATTAGAATAATAAATCAAAAAACTCTCAGTTTAAACACAGTCCTGATATATTGAAGTGATCAGATATAATCCAGTGTCCTGGTAGTCCTGATGTGTTGTGCTTAGAATAAATAATAAAGACCAATTTAGTCCACTAGCAGCTCAGTGACAACAGGGCAGGCAGAAGCAGATGAATTGTAGAGAATGATAACATGAATATAAGTAAATATATGCTATAAGTCATCTTCCTATCAAAGGCGATGCTACTTATCGATTAATCAATAGGACTAACGATTGACTGATCCCCAGAGTTTTCTCCACTGACAAGGCAAACAAAACAATGGAAGAAGATAAGGCTTTACCATCTTAGTTCAGTGTGTTAGCATGCTAAGGTTTGCTAATTAGCACAATTTCAACTGACCAACACAGAGGCAAGCCGCTAATATGGCTAACTCTACTCTATGAGAGCTCCTGTCAGTTTAGCTTAATGCTAATGTCATAAAGCCGACATACTAATAAAAGCAATGTTAAAATGTTACACTGATTGCCATGTTCCATATAACTTTAGCCTGTTAGTGTGCTAATATTAATTAGCACTAAGAACAAGGTGCAGCATCTGTAAGCATCCACTGAGGCTGATGGGGATGTTATTCATTTTGCAGGTATTTAGTCACAATGGACACGTTAACTTTTCCCTAACTGCCATCATCCGCCAGGTTAAGAGATCACCAAAGTTAATACAATCATCCTGACATGAATGTCTATGCCAAATGTCATGGATATCCACCTAATGCTTGCTGAGATATTTCACTCTGAACCACAAACGCACTAGAGCATCATCATCCTCTGGGAGCTATGAATATATGTACAAACGCTTTATGGTAATTCATCCAGTGGTGTGTTGAGACATTCCAAGCTGGACTAAAGTCATGGAGTGACCAAAGAACCCACTGACGTTGCCGTCCCATGCTGCTGGCAGAGATAAAAACAGGATAAAGAAGAATGCAAGTCCACTGCTGTTCTCTCTCTCTGGTGCATTTAGACCACAGGCCAAGATGTCAGCAGCTCTAATTAGCTCCACACATGCTCCTCTGTGCAAACAGCTTGACAGTGTGAGTGTGAGATCTAGCAAACCAATTTAGAGATGAAGTCTTCTGACAATCTGTTGATAAGGACCCACATACTCAGAGTTAATGTAATTATAGGATCCATTTAAACCAGCCTATGAAGGGTTGAAGACACCAGGTGTGGCTCGCTCAGTCACTCATTTTAATGCACTTAAAACAGCCCTCACATGCTTGTATGTACATTCACAGACTTTTTGTTTGCTTGCTGTAATCATTCCTCCTTAAAGGTCCCTCTCTAACATGGAAACAACAGGGGACCCAATCCACAAAGTCCTCACTTCATGCATCAATAAATCCCAGTTCATCAGAAAATTCAGATTAACTTCAGAATATAGTTTTACACTAAACAGGGACTGTGGATCTCTCACATCACTTCCTTTGAAAGGGCATAAGGAATAGATCATGCAAGACCAGTACAAACAGGGCTAATGCTCACAGAAAGCAAAAACTCTCAGTCTTCATATGGACTCCTGAATATTGTTGTTTGAGTCCTAAGGTCTCTGGTGTCCCTCTAACCATTTGTTTTTAACAGTTCTCTGGTGCAGGTACTGTCTTTTCTTGTTTTGCAAAAACAAAACTGTCACTGATATAAATAAACAAATTAGACAAAAGACAAAAGGATGAAGATGTTGATAAATTAGATATTGTGCATCTTCATACAGTTAAACAATAGACCACTGATACGTATGTATGTATCTATATCTATAGAGCATTAGGAGAGGGAAAAAAAAATCAAATGAATACTTGGTGTGACTGTGTCTTCTGTCTCTTGATGTAATCCCAGACTGAGTCCATGGTGTTGAGATCAGGTCTCTGTGGGGGCCAGACCATCTGTTGGAGGACTCCTTGTTCTTGTTGCTGCAGATAGTTCTTTATGACACCAGCTGTGTGTTTGGGGTCGATGTCATGCTGCAGAATTAATATGGGAGTGATCCGACACCTTTAGTTTCTCATGGCTGAGAATCTAAGGATGCCTGGTAAAACATCCATGCATTTAAAATGTAAAACTCTCATTAAATTAGACAATGTTCTCTCTAGTTTTAGTTTGTGTTACAGGCTTTTGATATTTCTCTAAAATATTTGCAGCTTGAAATAAAAGTGTGTTCATTAATTACTGGTCATATTAAACTGATTCTTTACACATATTTTGGACTGGAGAACATGTTATTGTTCAATAGGATCTGAGGATAGTAAAACTATTGACCAAATAAAAGGATTTGCCCTTTCTCCACTTCACTTTGATAATCATTTGACATTCAGTTACTGTCTGAAGGCTGAGTGGAGGAGAGCTGCATCTCTGTTGACTGACTCCATGTCGATATGCTGCTAATTAGCATCAAGGAGGAAGTTAAAGGGGCAAACACTGTGTTTGTTCAAAGAAATGTCAATTGCACTTAATCTGAAGCAAATTACTCTTCAGTTAAGGCCTGTGAAACACACAGGTCCAGAACTCTGTGAGGGGAACAAATCGTTTTCATGAGTTCCTTTGTCTTAGACCACATTGTTGGACTTAGGCACTGAGACAGAGGTGAATGCTGTGTGAATTTATATAACACTGCCCTCATCTGGTCATTTTAGGAGGCCATATTCCTAAAGTATTATTCACTCCAAATCAATTCAATTTTATTTATACAGCAACAAATCATAACAGAAGTTATCTCAAGGCACTTTCCACATAGAGCAGGTCTAGACCATATTCTTTTTAATATTATCTACTCAACATTTCCCCCAAGAGCAAGCACATGGTGACGAGAGCAAGGAAAAACTCCCTTTTAACAGGTAGAAACCTTAAACAGAACCTGGCTCATGGTGGGCGGCCGTCTGCACTGACTGCTTGAGAGAGAGAGAGAGAGAGAGAGAAGGAGGGGAGGGGGGAAGAGGGGAGGAAAGAGAACATAGGACAATGCAGGTTTCATGAAGACAGCAAGATTAAAAGTAATAAGAGGACAGTAGTATGATTTGTAATAGGACTAATAGCAATACAAATAACAATAAAAGAACTAATGATGGTAAGACTAATAATAGGACTGATAATAATAATTAGTAATTAGTAATAAATAATAATTAGTGGGACTAATAATGGGGGCAGTAGATCCACAGCAGTAGATCCAGACTCTACAGCTCTGAGGGCAGATGAACCTGCAGAGAGCGACAGCAGAAGAGAAGAGAGGAGAGAAAGAACAGAACTACTGGAAAGGGAAGAAGTTGAGTTAGTAAGATGTAATAATGGGATATGAATGAGAATGGATAGAGAGCGAGAGGCGGTCGGTGCATGATGGGAAGTCCCCCGGCAGTCCAAGCCTATAGCAGCTTCACTACTGGACAGTTCTAGCAAAGCCTGAACCAGAACTAACTATATGTTTTATCAAAGAGGAAGGTTTTTTGGCCTACTCTTAAACATGCAGAGGGTGTCCACCTCCCGGACCCTAACTGGTAAATGGTTCCACAGAAGAGGAGCCTGATAACTGAAGGATCTGCCTCCAATTGTACTTTTGGAGACTCTAGGAAACACTAGTAGGCCTGCATTCTGGGAGCGCAGTGTTCCAGTAAGATAATAAGGTTCCTTGAGATATGGTGGTGCCCGACCATTGAGGGCTTTGTACGTGAGGAGCAGATTTTTACAGGGAGCCAATGCAGAGAAGCCAGTACAGGAGTAATATGATCTCGTTTCCTGGTTCCTGTCAGTACTCGTGCTGCAAACAGACGCTGCTTCTAAACCTCCCTCCAGAGCAGTATGAAAATGATGAAGTGTGAGCAGACTCTCTGTTTGAGACTGGAGTAATCACAGCACGTTGAAATGAAAATCACAGATTATTTTAATTTCTGAGTGGATTGTTCATTTATACAGTGTGGTTGCAAAAAGTTTTCTGTAAGATCTCTGTATCAAAAAAAAAAAAAAAAAAAAAAAAAAGGAATTTTGTACCATTACTACTTGAAAATAACATTTGAGAAACACTTTACAATTAAAACACGTCAGCATTACTGTAGATATACAATATAAAGTTAATCAAATCTACATATTGATCTATACACTTGCAGTCATCTATTTGACTTGCATATATAAAGTACCATAAAACAGCTAGGAAAATAAAGATATGTACATTTTCCTGCTTCAACAATTCAATTATTATTAACGAAGAATTTGAAGCACAAAACTTTTAAATTTTCTATACACCCAATTAAGGAACATAAGGTGCCTTATTAGAAGATAATTTAGTGATATGTGCTCCATGAGAATCATCTAAAAGATCAAGGAAATACAGTAAAATGCACACTTTAGGACAGTGGATCAGAATCAGAGCTCAGCGGTTGATTCAAAGGAAGCTACGACTGAGGTTTAAATAAGAAACACACTGCTGTACCAACATCTTTCACATTTTGTCTAAAGTTTAAGTTACATGAGTGTGTTAGATCACGTGAGTAGTAAGGCCGGTGCAGTACCAAACATGCACATGTACACAGTGTTTAAACAGACTCAGGATTCATTCAGTGGTAACATCATCAGTGCTAACAGGAACCGCAATTATCTCATTATGTGCATAGTCTTCCTGCTTGTGCAAGGAAGGGAGAAATTAGATCATGAAGGCAGGTAAAGGCATGGTGAGAGGGGTTTCCTCTGGGGGAGGGAGTGTGATAACCCTCCAAAGAGTCACCCTTTCAGTTCAGTTGAACTCTCTCGGAGCCCACAGCAGTGGGATGGAGGAGGGATTCCTCACTCTTTTAGTGTTGGCACCACACGCAAAACAAACTCCTCCTGTCCTGAATTCCACAGACTAAGAACTGGAGTATGTTTGAGAACCAGCTGTGGTTGAACTGTTTGTGGCTTCTTTCACTTTGGTTCCAGTTTATCAGCGTCAGAAGCATCTTCAGCTGAAGCAGTTTAGCAGGCAGTCAGTAAAAAAGACAAACCAAGTGGGCCACATGTTCAGCTCGTAGTGGGGAGAAGGGCTTGTTCCGCCTCTCTACTCCCAGTCTAAGTGCTATACCGGTTAGCACAGACAGTTAAGGCCGATGGAACCTGAAGGAAAGAGATGCAAAAAGGTCAAGAGGTTATTTTAGATACTTCAATGTTACTTCAGTAAATCTTCACAAGAGAAAACAGAACTAATGAAATATTGATGAGTCTTCTGAATAATCTTAGAAAACAACTGAGGTGAATTATTGATGTGCTGAGGTGCTGTTTATGAGGCTGACCGGGTATAGATCCTGCTTTCTTCGTGGACCTCCATCTCTGAACTCTTGAATTCATTGAGCTCCTTGCGGATGGCAGCCTGAGAGGAGACATGAAAGAAACAGCACTTCAGCGGGAAAAGGCTTTATTCATTTATAGGCCTTGCTATAAATGAATAAAGCAAGAAAGGAAGAGTGTGATCAAAACACCTGTCCATTTAGATTATTTTTCTCTGTTGGTGTACCAGACAAACTCAGGAAGGCAGGTTTTTAACCTTTTTAGAACAAATTCAACATGTACCTGGTGAAACCATGTCTCTTCCAACTCTAACGTACATATAATTTCCGTTCCTACATATTTTCCAAGCTTCACTGGACCAGGTAATCCACTTGGTAAAACTCAACCCGATCATTAAGCAGCGTCTGTATTGCATTCCTGGGATTCTTCCTCGATACTGAATCTGCTTGGAATGCAAATCCTCTCAGAGTTGACCAAAGTAAAAAAAACTGTGAGGTAAAAAACACACAGGGCTTAGGCTCTCTCTCACTAAGAAGCTCTACGCTACAATAGCCCTGTTAGTATAAAGAGAGGTGTTGAGTGTGAGTGTGTGTGTGTGTGTGTGTGTGTGTGTGTGTGTGTGTGTGTGTGTGTGTGCGTAGGTGAGGATATGTTGAGCCTCACCTTGTCAGCAGGAGTGAGCTTGGTCCACGGTTTATCTGCTCGCCGGTCGTAGTCATGGGCGTGGGTGGACTCGACGTATTCGTGGAAACGAAGGATCTTCCTCGCCTGGAGCTCGGCCACTGTGGGTCTCTGGGACAGCTGATAAACAGAATAAACAGGAGTACTGAAGCCAGGTGTGCATAACAGTAATGATGACAACCCAAAGGTATTGTCAGACGTATGATGATACAGCTATTTTGCTGCATCCTGACCTTTCTGGTGAGCCTCCGTTTGATCTCGCATCTCTCTAATCGTCGATCCGCTTCATTCTTGGCTGCAGGAGGAAAACACATTCCATGAGAGAGGGGAAACACTGCAGCCAGTCACTTACATTTCATCTGAGCTGCTGTCGGCACGCTGCCGTAACAGGAATCTTTAATCACCGCCTCGCTCTGCACAAGACGCGGCATTGTTTTAGAGCAAGTGCGAAGCATCGTCTTGGCCCAGTCATTTGAGGACAGGCGAGACACAGTGTGGTGGTATGAATCCTGGATCAACACGTGTTGACAGATCCTGAGATGTATTATGTTCATACTTGGTTCTGGGATCCAAGTTGACTGAGTTTTTACTGCACTCAGTCTGATGTCACACGGCACAAAATGTTCATGTGTTTCACTGTTTCTGATCATCTGATCACAGAAAATCCATGTACTCGCAAACTGACTGGTGGCGTCCTCACACTTCCTTCCTGACACTTGGCCATTACAGACAGATGCATTTACTACAGCACATACTGTGTCAGTAACTCATTAATCACAAATACAGTCACTGGCAGTGATAATTTATCTTAATCACTGTCATTAATGTCAAAGAGGTAATCAATAGTTTAGCACTAATGTCAAACTGGACTAGGGGCATTAGTTGTACTGGTGTTTGTGTCTACCTGCCCTCGGACTGCAAATGGAAATCAGCTGCAGCTAATTCTAGTATCATACATCCTTTCTCTTAGATGAATGTGCCTCACAAAAAATAATGTAGAATAATACACCAAACACACCAAATGCATAATTAAAAAAGAGAATAATACATGTGGGCATGTAAGAGTCCAGAATTTCAAACTGCGAGGTGAACAGAAACACACTGTAAAACAACCTAAAAGTTCGGTCTCTCACCTTCCTTTTCCATCTGCACCATATCACATGAGGTGCACACGTTTCATTTCATTAAACACCACTGAGTCAGGGGGTCTTAGGGCATACACATGGTTTACACATCTGGTGCCTGCAGTGGCTCTATGACTCAGTTCAGACACAATATCTCAATAACCTGAAATCACCACCAATATTGTACAAACCGCCATGATGACTATCAATATGCCTGAGGCAAGACAGGAAAAAAAAACACAAATGACTAATGCAGACTTCTGAGTTCAGTAATGGATGAGATTTTTCATCAAAAAGTGGGATTTCTGGTCTTGAGGTGCTGAGGAATCGAATGCAAAGAAACACACCTGGATGAAGAAATGAGGCATAGATAGAGGGAGACTCACCCTGAAGAATGTTTCTCTGCTCCAGCTCCTCTGCTGTCGGCCTCTGACTCAGCCGCCTGCAGATGGAGAACACTGCTCATTAACCATTTTTAAAGGCTGATATGGATCATTCTAAGGGAAACTTTTTTCCGGAAAGGTTCAGCTGACAAACTAAAGCTATGAGTGTGTTTTTATCCTTGGTGTGGATGGAGGGCCTCTCAAACTGTATGGATTGATGGATCTGATGGCTATTACATCAGATGGATGGTATTGACTTGCCACATCCAATTTTACAATACAGATATATATCATTATCATGTGCGGTCAGCTGATATGATGCAAGTCCTTTACCGTGTCAGCGTAGTGCCGATCTTGTTCCTCACTGCCACCCACTGCTCCCTGTTCTGCCAGCTCATGCCGTCGTAGTTCTCCTGAGCGTCCCTCTCCTCCCTCTCTTGTCTCTCCCGTCTCTCCAACTTCAGGGCTAACGTGTCCTTCCTCTTCACTCGACTCGCCAGACCACCTGTGACACATAACGCATATACTTAAACATACAGACTTGCTGGGTGCACATGAACACTGTCAAAAGACTCTGAGCTTCAGCTGTCCGTGGTGCTGAAGACGATGCTAATTATACACTTTAAAGTAACTGTGCTTATTTAATCATACTTAATCATCATCTATTGTGAATGTCAGCCTGTGTTCATTTCTGTACTAGACCTATAAGCATGTGGCAAGCAACATACCAGAGGTAGAAGAAGAATTCAGATCTGTGATCTGTAACAAGTCAATGTCCTGCATTCAAACCCTACTTTAGTAAAAGTATGGAAGCATTATCAGCAAAACCTACTGACAGTATTATGGGCTCTGTCAGTTTCATTTTTGAAATAATGATTTTTATCATTATTAAGGCATTCACATGCATGCATTTAAATATTGTAGCTGACTGTGGTAAAGCTACAGTTCATTTTATATACTGTCACTTGGCTTCAGTTAGTAACTATTAACTGTAGCTGTCAAATACATGTGGTGGAGGAAAAATTTAAAGATTCTCTCTCTGTAAAGAAGTAGAGCAGAACCATAAAGTACCAAAATTAAAACACTCAAGTAACTATACATAGAAATATATGGTTCCGATATGCTTTATATATATCAGAACTATTTGACAAGTCAAAACTAGAGCTGCAACTAACAATGATCGTTTTCTGAAAATATATGAAAAACACACATCACAAATTACTAGAGCCCAGTCCTCCTCCACTTGTTTTGTCTGGACAACAGCACAAAACCCAACGTTACTTCATTTGCTTTCAGAAAGACAAGGATCTTAGCATATTTTAAAGGTTACAATTTCAGGGCAGTGATAAAATTTGATTTTGTTGGTTTGATGTGAAACAGGCACCATTTCCTCCACTTGTTTATACACATTGAAGGTTAAGAGGTATTTTTAACCACGGCACTTGTGTCTACAGTCTCTCCCATATGACCCTAATGTAGCAGTATAAGGAAGCCAAAACTTACTTGGAGGGTTTTCTTCATCGTCGTCGTCATCATCATCATCATCATCATCATCATCATCATCTCTGTACAGGATGGGGCCGTCAGAGTCAGACTCCTCCTCGCTGTCGCCGGGGCCTCTGCCCTCAGGGATGACGCTGACTCTGGGGTCTCCGACCAAACCCCTCCTGCTGCGGGGCTCCAGTTCCGGCTGGCGGGGAGGCCTCCGTGGTTGCAGCTTCCGCATCTCTTCCTCCATGTCAAAGTCGTCGTCTTCGGGCCTAAACAGAAACACAGAGTCGTAATTTTTAATTTTTAAAGGTGAGAACAAACTGTAACACTTTCAGGCTTCTTGTAACCACTCTGAGCCCTGATGCTCTAATCTGGTATGCAGCCAAGTACTGTTAAGCACAGCTGAGGGCAATATTCAACCCTTCTGCCTTTTGAGGAAACAAGTGCATTTGTTTGCTGAAGAGATTAACAAGGTACAGTTCTACAGATTCTGATCTGGCTCACTGAAGTGTAAATTCCCAAGTCAGATCTGCATTAACCCTGATGACACTGAAAACTGTACCTGTGTTGGGTCTGAATCAACAAATTCTGAGCCTATCAGCTACAATGCTGAGTATGTTAGATATCATTCCCACTAGCCTTAAAACTTCTGTGGTTAACCCTCTTCTTAAGAAGCCACACCTTGATGCAGGGGCTCTTAATCATTATCACCCAGTCTCTAATTCACTTTTTCAAAAGCCGGAGAAAGAGTTGTATCTCAGCAGGTTTCAAGTATCTAACAGAATCTGCTTTCGGGGCTTGTCACTCCACTGAAACTGTACTTACTAAACTGATAAATTACCTTCTGCTTGCTATGGATTCAGATTCCAGCTCTTACTCAATCTCAGAGCTGCTACTCACACCATAGATTATTGTATACTCCTAGAATGATTGGAAAAACAAGATGGTGTCTCTGGCCCAGCTCTCACATGGTTAAAGTATTACTTATCTGAAACAACACAAGACATTTGCTATAACAATACTGCAGCCATATTTTCTGATGTGAAATGAGTCCACCAGGGCTCTGTTCTTGGCTGTTCTGCTTTTCTTTTTTAAATATTTCACCTCTTAGCCAAATTATATAGTCATGGAATTAATTTCCACCACTGATGATACTCAGGAGCCTCTGCCTGCTTGTCTACTGTGAAAAGCTGGATATCACATAATTCCCTGCTCCTAACTTCTGATAAAACAAACTAAACTAAATAAAACATTTCAAAACGTCTCAACTAGGGTCAAACCAAACAAGGAAAAGAGCTGCTCCCTTTTATTCTCAACTATCAAAGCAATGATGAACATGTAATGTACAGTATATGGAGCACTTACAGCCTGAGAGGTTCGATGGTGATAGGGAGAGAATGCCGTGTGTTACCCCCTGCCTCAGTGAGGAAATCTGGAGGAGACTCAAATAGTAGTGAGTGGGCCCTGTGGGAACCATCTGGATTGGGCTTAACTGGGCCAGGGCTGGCAAGAGCTCTCTGGATGAGGATGTGTAGGGGGATGGCTGGAGGCTGGCTGGGAGGCTCGGTGGTCGGGCTGGGGGGATCCGCTTGCACAGTGGGGACAGGACCAGAGGAAGTGTTGGTGGGTGGCTTGAGCGACTGAACCCTGGGAGGGGATGGAGGTATGTGGGACGGCAGTGAAGGCAGAGGGTCGGTGGAGGTCTGAGGAGCAGCTGCATTTGTTTTGTCTTCGCTGTTATCTCCTATAAGGACAGCGGGGGCCGGTGCAGGGGCTGGAGCCGGGTCAGTGGTGGCAGACTCTGGAACCTGACTGGGAGGGGTAGGATCCACAGAGTGGCGCTTGGTGACAGGGGTCATCCTCTTTGGTGGGGTTGGTGGAGAGCGCTTAGCCGGTGCTGGGACTACGATGACACCGCTGCCAGGCTGTGAAAGCTCCGCTGTGAATAGACCAACAACAATAGTCAGTACAGGTCATACGTAATGACGACCACAAACATAACCTGCAGTCAGAATGTGAAGATGCACATTCACTCTGTAGAAGGGTGAAGTTAGTTTTATTAACAAAAATAAGCACAAAAGCAATTATTTCAGCAGCTGTTTTAGTCGGGGAGGAAAACAAATGGTCCTGTTACAGCTGAGTCAGTGGAGGGTGACACACACGCATATTAACAGAGACTGTATCAACAGTCTTTAATTAACATCCACTGAGAACAACAAACACATTCAATGCACTCCAGCACATTAGGTATCCATCCAGTTTCCATGCCGGAATGTAGGAGAGTATGTTAGTTGAGCTGAAAACAGCTCCACAGGCCGCAATACACATGCGATGAAGTACTGGTGTTAAAATGGAGGTGAGGTATTGAAGCTGGTGGATCTATACCACCGGCCTGCAGGCTTTACTAAGATGGATTGAGATCTGGCACCCCGCTGGGTACCTGAGCAGGTACCTCCAGCCCTGTGCCGCAGATACACAGGTAGAGAAAGGTAGAGGCCAAGCTCGCTCTGACGTCTCCAGCTGGTCCAGGAACAAGGCTGTGTGGCCTTAGAGCCCCTGTTCAATGAGGAAGCTGGCAAAAATGAGTGGAGATGTCAGGGATGGGGCTGGGTTTACATTCCACACTGGGAGAGAACACAAGAGGGTGGTTTCGGAAAATCTTTGTCTTGTCTTGACACTATCCAGAAGTAGAGTGTACATCCTTCCTTAGATGATGAACAAGTTCTGTGGAGAAATAACTCAGCACAAGATAAAAAATACTTCTGTGAATTCTCCTGATTATTTAAGGTACTACTGCAGTGTGGCTCTTCCCACTGAAACATAGTTTCATTATGATGATGTTCTTACATGCTCATTCATGACAGTAACACTGTCTCTGTCAGGGAATTAATCACAGGGAATCCCCTCTTTAATTTGTTTTAGCTTATTCATCCCTATTACAGCTATTAGGCTGGTATTAGCTTGTTGCATATACACTGGTACAGGTGTACAAGTCTGCCGATAATTAACGCAAACCTGGAGAACAGAAATGCCAAACAAGGTTTGAGTGAGGAAAAAGTGTTTCTCCACCAGAGAGCACTGACAAGCTGATTTTTACACTGGTAAATGTACCACTATTATGTATCTTGGCCCCAATTCAAAGAAAAAACAAATAAAAGGGATTCACATCAACATAATGTGTGTTTAAGTTAAAAATATATATATTATCAGCTAATAAATCATCATCTGGCCCTTTAATCTCCCAAATATCACTGAAAGAAACAGCTTGAAAAATCCTGTCTGTCAGGCTGTTATAAATAAATTACATATATTCAACATAGCCTTAAAAGCCTGTCTTTTCAGAAAACTTAAATGACAAACTCCCAGCACACTGGAAATAAGGGGGAAAAATAGAAAACAAACACTGTCCACTTAGAATCCATTACTAATGTAATCTCAGGCAGTCAATAAGGTAAGCTGTGCTAAAAAAAAACAAAAAAAACCCTGCAGACTGTGTACAAAACAGTGTGAAACGAATTGCAGTAACATGTACAGAAACTAACACCTAGCAAATGGTGGAATGTGTGACTGCCACAGACACTGTTTCAAACAGACAGCAGTGGGATGGGCTGTAAACAAGAGCAGCTGTGGCATGCTGGGACAAAGGATACGAAATGCTAAAAGCCAATCAGTTTCTATCTAACCTTCAGAGAAGTGCTGGTATTGCATAAACAGTGCAAAGACAAGCCAGTGCTTGTTGTCCCCCCAGAGACTGGTGGCTGCACAGTGTGCACATCAGCAGCATGTAGGAAAACACCTACACAGCAACCAGCCACAGGCCCATACTTACTGTCAACCCCTAATAGCCTTGAAAATATCCTATGAGGATGTTGTTTTTTATTTTTGGAAATGATGACAACTACCAGCAGCACCTTGACTGACTATCTGCCTTCTAGAAATTCATCATTATCAGTTTTCAAACACTTTACTTCTTTGCCAATAAATACAGAATTATAACACTTCAAAAGCAATCCGATCATTGCAGGGAGTGAACTCACTGAACTGAGTTTGATGAAAAACATCATTACAAAACAGAGATGAAATCTATCTATCAGTCATCTTCTTTTACTCAAAGATGGAGGGGAATTACAATTTGCTGCATCGGCCCATTTTTGACACACTGAACTGTCAAAGAGTGTCTTGCTCCACCACCTAGAGTGTCCTCCTCAGTTCTTTGGTCTACACACCAGCCACAAACGATTAAGTCTGTCAAAAAGTCACTACAGCCACACCACAACATCTGCATCTTTGAAATAGGTGTGGGCACTAACCACCCAACACATACCATGTAAATCCCAACCTTGACTGACACCTTGAAAAATTACCTCCCAAATCAGAAGTGAGGCAATGAATACATTGCTGCTATGCACATGAAGCCTGTTGCACCACCTCAGCGTAAGTCGGATCTCGTGATTTCATGGCAAAGGTAAACACTATCTGCCACGTTGTAACTAGTTAGCTTCACACTGAATTAACCACAGTGTTCAGCTGCACAATCTCTGCTTACACTACAATTTAACCAAGTCGACTGCAATCAAAACACTGCTGCAGAGACACTGAACTGTTTCATCCAGTTCAGCGTCCAGGCAAAAACAGGGGAGCAAAACCAGCAGACTGATTTAAGGAAATAGCTCCTTCATGCTTTGTGGAACTGCTGTGTGTGATTTCTCTAATGTACCTGGACTGACTCAAATACAGGCAAACAGATTATGTAAGGGTTCTGAGTCAGTAATTAGGTTGGTCCTCAGAGAATGGAGACCAAATGTACTCTTATTTCAAAACTGGTTAGATCTATTAATTAGAACAACATCATATGAGACATTGTAATAAGAAGAAGCACAAAAAGCTTGGATACTTAAAAAGGAATATGGAATAAATTTATGTTACACATGAAGGGAAAAAAGTCTAACTGAATCAATCTGGATAGCAAAGTCAATTATAAGAGAGAATGCAATTATGATTTGTGACATTGATGTTGTATTCAAAGAAATTAGAAAAAAAAAGAAAAAAGTAACATTTAACATTTACCATGCGTGACCTAGCTAACATATGATACAACACCTGCATTATTTCTTTAATAATTTCATTATTATTTGCTCCTGTTTTTACTGACTGTGAAGAGGACTGCATTAAATAAATACATATGGTCATAAATAATGAAAAAGCAAAGCAGTTACAAGCTTCTCTAACAAAGAGAATCATTATAAATGTAAAGAGATGTATGTCTCAGGAAATGTGCAGTCTGTGTAAATATTGAAGAAAAACCTTCTCTGGCACACCTTTTGTTAGTCTCTCCCATAATTCTAACAGCGACAACAGCTAATAAGGAATGACTTCCACCTGTCTGTGGAAGGTGTATATATTAAGCTCTATCTTGGCTCTAGGACTTGTGTGGTACAACCTGTTTTTACTTAGTTATACTGTAACTCCTCCACTATGTTCAAACTAAACAGATAACATATACAGTATGTTTGAACTTACACCCTGTTATGCAAAAGACTGCTAACTCTCAAGTGTCAGAGTGAGAGCATCCCATACATTTTTACAGCTCATGAGAGACACTGCTTTTTGCTTGATGCATTTGTGCCTGACATCAGAATGGCACTGTGGTGTATGGCTCTCAGTGGGGGTGACTGTTTAAGTCCAGTATTTGACAGGTGATTTGAGAGCATTGTTTGTCAGAGGTTCAGTACACAGTTTCCGAGTCCTAATTAAAATCCCACAGAGCTTGTTTGAGTAACAACACAAAGAAAGATACACAAAGACCAAAGCAGCTGTTTATAGAGAGAGGCCAACTTTATGTGTGCAATAAAACAACAGAGGCGGACACTAACAAACTCACCGAGCACTGCGGGGTTGCTGTTGCGGTTGGTGGGTTTGGGTGGAGGGACAGGAGGCTGCTTGGCATGGGGAGGGACTGGGGGAGGTGTGTCAGAGTCGGCTGAGGAAGGAGCAGCAAGGGAGGGTCGAGGTGGATCATCGGCAATTAGGGAGACAGTCCTTGGCGGCTTGACCACAGCGATAGGAGCAGAGGACGAGGATGAGGAGGAGGAGGAGGAGGAGGAGGATGAGGAGGAGGAGGAACAGGGGGGGGTTGGACTCCTGCCGGACTCAGTGGAAGGAGCAGTCAGGAATTTTGGGGGAAGCAGCGCTTGTTTGGGTGGGGGAGAATCCTGCTGTGAGTCTTGCGTTGGATGAGGGTCAGGGGCAAAGCGGACAGCAGCAGATTCTACAGAGGGGCGCGCACACGCACACGCACACGCACACGCACACACACACACACACAGACATTAAAGGAGAGCACACAAAAGAAACACAAAACGGTCAACACATACAGTGACACACTGAAGACAAAGCTGTGGTGTTGAACCTTTGAAAAAAAAAACCAGATCTCTCAGAGCTCACCCTGAGGGCCAATCTGATCAAGGCTCTGTGGTTATAACAGGATGAAAGGTAACGTGAATCAGGCGATCACAGTTCACACACAGCAGACATGGAGAACGATCAAAGAAGCACAGTGGGGTCCTAATGATTTGTTCTTCCCTCTTTTCATGTTCACCTAAATCCACGTATCAAAGCCTGATATGTTTCAGCTTCGTAACCCCTGTCAGAGTTACTGTTCAATCATTTACCCAAAATGCCTTTACAGCACCATCAGGAGACTTGAGCTTTGCACACGTGTTGGTGTTTCATCATTGCAAAACACTCACTGACTGACTGTTTCCTGAGTACATCAATGAATACATCACATCTTAATCACAATATCTATTTTCAGCTGGTGCCTATGAAATGAAAATTGTGCCCAAGAAGAAGTTTCTGACAAACACAAACAGCAGTGCTCTGAACTGTACTCTCATCTCAACATTTCTGCACTTAGTTATCACCTTAAAGGTAAACACAGATGTGATTCACTGTGAGAATGTCACAGCATCATCATTACACTAACTGGTGAAACATGAGAAAGTCAGGCTGTATATTTGTTATACCCACGGTAACTGTGCTTACATTCCTTCACCGACTTTGTGATACAATGGGATGGTTTACTGTGGAAATGGCTTTGCTACCTACATCACAAAGTACAAATGCTCATAGAGGGGGAAACAACCGCTGTGCAAAGAAAAAACTAATTGTCCTGAAGTAATTCGGTTTATATTATCTTACAGACCATGATTGAAAGCAGGATTATCATGAGAAGAATGTTTGTTCTGAAAATGACTTTGCTATTTCACAAACTATAAATGTGTCCACAGAGAGAGGAGAAGAAAATAACAGAGCTTTTATTTATCCTGTTCCAAATTGCTAAAATCAATCTCCACCAGCATCAGGAAAATGGAAAAATATAATCATACTTTTTGTTGTCTCCACATGGTTTCTATGTAACCTCTA
Organism: Toxotes lorentzi; assembly: GCA_037833715.1. Classification (NCBI taxonomy): domain Eukaryota; kingdom Metazoa; phylum Chordata; class Actinopteri; family Toxotidae; genus Toxotes; species Toxotes lorentzi. The sequence continues at coordinate 18,011,707 of JBBMJY010000005.1, forward strand.
CATATTTACATTTTTGTTGTCGTGCATGTCGACTCTGGCGGTACTTCCAGTGTCTCCACACCATAATGTAGAAGCATAAATCTGGCTTTGCTGCCTTGAGTTCAGTTTATAGGCTTGCACTCGTAACTGCTCAATTTTACCAACCGAGTAGACCTACATGGCTGAATTTTAGTGAGAAAAATAACTCCAGATCTCTGATGAATAGGCTTTAAACTTGATAACCCTGGAACTCAAATTCTGAGAAACCATCATTATCGTTGCACCACTGAATGTCACAAACTGGAAGGTTGAAAAGAAAAGAAAAAGCAGCCTAGCTTAGTCAGTATAATGAAATTTAAGGAAGAGGTCTTACCTGAGCGCTCTCTGAACTCTATAGCTGGGGTGTATCTGGGCAGTGTACTCCTTTGGTCAGCCTCTGAGGCTGGACGGACTTTCTTGTTGTCCTCTGAGGAGCTCTTCTGTAGACTAGGCCTCAAGTCCATCTCAGAGACAGGCCTGATTATAGGCCGCGGGTCATCCGGCTTTTCTCTCCTCTCCTTCTCCTCCCTCTTTTCCCGCTCTTCTCGTCGCTCCCTTTCATTTCTCTTGGCCCAGTCGTCCCACCGGTCCTTGTCCTCTCTCCTGTCCCTGTCTTCTCGCCTGTCTCTGTCTTCCCACTTGTCTCTGTCATCTCTTCTGTCTCTGTCATCTCTTTCTGCTCGCACGTCTTTCCTATCCCCCTCTTCTCTGTCATCTCTGTTCTCTCTCCTTTCCCTCTCAAGCCGCCGATCCCTATCTTCTCTCCTGTCTCTGTGGTCCCTCCTCTCTCTATCATCTCGATCCCTCCTTTCCCTCTCATCCCGATCTCTCCGTTCCCTCTCCTCACGGTCTCTTCGTTCCTTCTCATCCCGATCCCTCCTTTCCCTCTCCTCACGGTCTCTTCGCTCCTTCTCATCCCTATCCCTCCTTTCCCTCTCATCCCGATCTCTCCGTTGCCTCTCATCATGATCTCTCCTGTCCCTATTCTCTCGGTCTGTCCTTTCATCTCTCCTCTCTCGGTCATCTCTCCATTCTCGCCTTTCTCTGAGGTCTCTGTCTTCCCGCCGGTCAGCTCCCCCATCCCTTTCCCTTTCCTCTCGCCAGTCCCTTCTTTCTGTGTCTTCCCTGTCCTTTCTTCCTCTGTCTTCTCTGTCATCTTTTCCATCTCTCCTCTCTTCTCTGCGGTATCTATCGTCTTGAGGAGGTCCTCGGGGTAAAGATCCTACTCTCTTATCGACATCTGATGGCAGACGGCTTCTTCTGTCTACATCCACAGAAAGCCGTGCATGAGAGTCCACGTCCAGAGGTGCTCGATTACTTCGGGAGGCATCGGACGGTGCTCTGCTCCGACGTTCATCTCCCTGGGGCAGCCTGAGGGGATTCATCTTTGTGTCCGACTCCCCTCGAGATACTCGCGCCCCAGCTTCTGACACCCTGTCCAGGTCCATTGGCACGGGGTGTCCATTTTTCACTGGTGGAGGTTTAGAGTGGTTCACTTCATTGCTCTCTGTCCGTGAACACACAAGAGGTGAAATCAGTTTCAGTGAAGACAGAGCCAATTCACCCATGGAATATTCTTTAACATAAACAGCTAGGCTCTACATACCATTTTCTGGGATGTCCTTAAGAACCCCTCTTGCAATCAGCTCTTGGCGACTTTTTCTAACAGAAATCTTTCTTTCCAAAACTGAAGAAAAGGAAAAATACATAAATAAATCCAAGCATAGAGTAATGAACACAACAGGTGGAAACAGTAAAGCCCTTGCACCCAGCATACCTATCGATGTTTCAGTGAACTTCTCACTCGGCTTCTTCTTTCTCCACTTCCAGGGCTTGAAGATCTTTCCCATTTTGGAGAACTTGCCTTTGCGCTTGGTTGGAGGTGTCCCCCCACCAGAGATTCCTTCTTCACCCCCTGTTGTGCTGTGTTGCAGATCAACGTCATCATCTGCATGAACATGACACAGTGGAAAACACGCGATCACTCATGAGCAGGTTTGTTGATTAACACCAATGTGGCGGTTAAAAAGAAAAACTCGAAGTTAGCAGTGAAGCAGGTAGCTTTCATCAGAGTATTATACCTCTATCAGAATTGGGTGTTTGGGACCCCAAAACTTGGTGCCCAGTTTAACAGTAATAACCATAATAACATTCATGCTGGATTTCCATCTCGACAAAATAAATCTTTACAGGAAAATAAAAATAACTTTAGGCCTTATTTTGTCAAGCAGTTGTGACCTCTATGTACCCAGAGGGCCAAAAGCAATCTCCAAGAATGTGACGCACAAAGAGATCAACACACACTCACAAGTCATATAACACATTTAAAAAACTGTGGTTGAACACAAATAATAGTGCATTTCAATAATAGTGCACGTCAGCACTTATTGCACTGATCACACATTTGATACACACATCTTGTTTTACAGTGCAGTACAGTTCATTGTGTTCATGTGAATGTCGCTGATAAGACACACTGTATTGACAACCAGCATGTTCTTCATGCTTATCACAGAGTTCTTGGCCAGCCTCTATTACAAACTGGACACAATGGAATGTAATCTGCTGGCTAGCAGCTAGGAGCTTGTGACTACGTACACAATAATACAGTTCAGGTATAGACTGTGTCAGTGTTGGGATAGTGATAGGGATCTTTTCTGGCTTTAACAGAAACAAGACTATAGTATGTCCGTTTATAGGGCAGGGCTTCAACTCTAAGCTGCTGTTTAATTAATGTGTCACTATGTTTCAGTGAACAATAAAGGACCAATCCTCTAAACAAGGCTGGTCCAAATTCCACTCTTACTGTCTGCTTAGCTGTCTCAACTGTCACATGGGAGTCACACAGTGAAATACGGGTACAGTCTCTTCTGATTATTTACAGGGCGGTGTGAATTAATGCGATTTTTGCCATGGTAGTGAAAGGTAGAGGATCACGTAACTTCCTCTGCATTTGTCAAAAGCTTCAATATTCTTCTTGTAAACCAGACTAATGCATCTAAAATTGTAAGAATATGATTAAAACTGAACAGAAACAAACAAACATTTAAGCAACAACTGTGACAGAAACCATGAGTCAAACCCCCCAGGTTAGTCTTCCACTACTGAAAATCCAAAGACAGCTATAACTGGGTGTGAAACCACTATTATAATTCTTGGGCGATGAGTCGTATGGCAGCAGTTACACAACACAGTGAAACATGGTAACCAGCTCTGTTGCATGCAGAAGGCCTGTGGTTTTTGATATCAAACCAGTCACTTAATTATTCTTACGTTACTACACTGCTTACAGTCAGACAAACTGTAAGACGATGTAAACAGAATGTAAAACAAGGTGAAATTAAATGAAATAACGGGGAAAACTCCAAACATTAGCAGTGGAGGCAAAATGGGTTATGTCAGACAAGACATGAGAAAAGGGGCAAACAAGGTGAGAAGATGGGATCTCTGGTTTCATTTCACAAACACTGTAACAGACTGATTCCCACTAAGCTATATCTGACAGAGGGGTGGTTGGTATTGGATTCTACAGGTTTGCAACGCAGGTGTTAACCTGAGGGATTTAAAGTGGACTGGTTAACCTTTATAATCACTACAAAACCATGTCCTGAGGATGAGTTTTTCAAGGTCACAGATAAATATAGACAATACTATGAGTCAGAGAGGAAAGCTCAGGACGCTAGGCTCCTTTGAGAGGGGGAGGGAACTTTTTAGTACACTGAATGGAGGTGTTAATGATTCATGCATGAGATACTAATCACCTACTAAACTTGAGATTTGTATTATGTATGTATGTGTTTCATCTGATTACAATGCGAGAAATTATGGATTCCATATAACTGGGATTTTTAATCTAGCAAGTAATGTCAGCTATAAGGTACACAGACTTTCACATCCAGACTGCAACGATTAGTCAATTTATCAACTGAAGGAAAATTAAACGTCATTTGATGGTTCTGGCTTCTTTAATTTGAGAATTAGCTGCTTTTCTTGCTCTTACATCATGGACTCAGGTTGGAATAAACAAGAAAAAAAGATGACTTCACCTTGTGCTGCAGGATACTCTGTTTTCTCATGTTTCATAGACCAAATCATAAAAGAAATAATCGGCACATTAACTGATAATGGAAATAATTGTTAGTTGCAGTCCTGGTACGCAGAGCCTGTGCCATGACCAATTTCAAACTAATGCAGGGTTGCAAATGACTATTTTGACTATTCGCATTCTAGATTAATCTCATAATTATTATTTTTTGATGAATTTTTTTTTGGACATTTCCTGTGTGACTAAAATTAATTGTCATTCAACCCAAGATGACCAACGCTGATTCAAATTCTGTTCTCACGAAAGTCTCTCCATAAATGTTTACATTATTGTGTCTGCCCCCGCTGCGTGGGTAGACTGTGAATAAAGCAGGCAGAACGGATGTGTGAAAATCCCACGCTGAAATGCAGGCATACAAAGGTCAGTGAACTCTGTGCAGTGTGCGGGCCCACACAGCTATTCCTGACACATAACCAGACACCAGTGGGTGTTAAACTGGGAGGGGTGGGGTGGCAGTGAACTGGGATACCACTGATGTGGCTTAGCTGCAACAGAATCAAAGTGTGTTGTGGTGACCTTGCATCACAGTCGAACACGACTAACTGAGATGGCTGCTTTTCACAGAACAACTGGAGAATTAAAGATGCAGACATCAAACAGATGAGGTGAAAGACAGTTAAGTGGAACAAATATTACAATGCACAGACTAAACACTAACACAGAGGCTCGAGGTCTGCATTTATAAACAGACTCTAAACAGGGAACCTGACAACACACACTTCCTTAAATTTTCAGCCACTCAAACTCCAAGAACTAATAAAACCATGAAAGCTGCACTAACCAGCCGGCGCTAATGCAATACCCTGGACTCCTCTGGTCAAGCTGTCCATATGACTCATGCCAATCACATGATATGCTGAGACGAACTACACAGAATAGCATGACAGGGCCAGCTATACATCTTTGCATGGAGAGCAAATATGTAACAAAGAGGACGTTCTTCTGTTTCTTGTTTTATGTAGGAAAGAGTGTTGAAAAGTGTATCAACAGGAAGCCTACAGTAAAACAGAAAGCAAATATTGATCCATCAAACTGAACGTAACTGAACCGGCCGTTGTTCCTGTTTAACAATCAGAAGGCCACGACCGAATTAAAGTCTATAATATTATGCAGAAAAGAGGTGACAGACCAGTGGGTGGCCTGTTTTACAAAGATACTAGATTCCAATAGCTGCAAGCTGTGTTATTAAGAGGAATTGTAGGTGTGCAAATACAACTAGAGAGGATCCTTCTTTTGACAACAAAAACAGGTTCTGAATGTTTGAACTGTTATTAGCATACACCGTACACCTGTGGACTACAACATGACTTGAGAAGTCATTAAAGTTAAAACACAGATCCACATGTGCAGAGCTGGTGTCAGTACATGCCTTGTACTCTTTTTTCGGAAAAGCTTCCACAGGGAGATGGAGCGGAGAGTGCAGACAGAGAAAAGTTTGTGTGGTTGATATATTTCACAATCACCACATTCCATCTGTATGCATTCTTCTACACCTGTCTGTGCCTGTCACCTTCCAGTTTCTCTCTGGTTTAAAAACACCTGCTCATGTATACCCTCTCTCTCTTATTAGCTTTCCATTTTACACAAATGCAAACACTCACCAAGTTTTTCCACATCAACAGACCGGTCAAAGTTATGTTCGCAGGAACCATTAAGTGCAGAGCCTCTGGCCACGGACTCACCCGTGTTGTGTTGGGCTGGTTGCTGGGCCACTGTCTCACTGCTAGCACTGTGTCCCATGCTACGGCTCCTGTCCCCACGGGCCTGCCGGGCCCTGCCTCTCCTGAGGCAGGAGAGGAAAACCTAAAGCCACCTCGCTCTTCTCCAACCCGACATAGAGCTCCTGTAACTCAAGACGGTCTTGACTGCTCACTTGCGTCGTTTAGTCTCTCTAGTCTCTATAGTCTTGCCCTCCCCCTCCCTTCAGCCTGTGTTATTTGGTATCTCCCTCCCTTCCTCCCTCCTTCCTTCACTTTAAAACACAAGCACACTCGCTCACTCAGTTCTTAGGTCCCTCCCTTCTCGGAGCTCTGACTTCATAAATAAGGTACGCCAATAAGGTAATCCAGCAGTCTCAGATGCCTTTCATTCCCGAGAGCAGATTTTTTGGGGGCAAAGTTCACAGTAGGCGAGCTTTGAGGTTTGGCAGGTCCAGCCATCAAGCCTTGAGGGATTTGTGATGTAGCAGGGCCCCCCGCTAGCACCATTTCACAGACTGACAAAACACTACTCCCTGAAGGGCGATGGGCGGGCTTTGCAGGGTGAGGTAACTGGAGAAGTGGAAGGTGCGCTGGGCCAAGGTGGAGCTCAGTGCCAGAGAAGAGGAAGTGACACAGCGGAGGTGTCCAGTGACTCTCCGGAGATTGTCCTTTTAAACTATGAAATGCATGTGTAAACTGATAAGTATTAGATATTAGCTTCTCTGTTTTACAGCTATAACTGGCACAATTCCTTGACCACACCTACCCCCGGTTTGAGTGCAAATGCTTTTATTACAACTCAATTTGTAATGTTTAGTTTTACACACTATCTCTCTAAATCCTTTGGTAACACACTGAAAAGACACAAAACAATAGTTCATACTGAAGTGTCAAACACACAACACCTGAGCAGGAACACGGACAAATTAACCTGTCTAGAGGCTTTAAACAGAAACCACTCCATGTTGGAAACAAACAAGGGAGCAGGGCAGCATGTGTCTGAACATCTCTATCTGAGCACTGTGTGATCTGGTTGTATGTAATCAGTGTGTATGAGTGAGACAAGCTCCTCCTTGCATGTTAGAGATAAAATCAGAGAGTGGGAAAAGGAATGTTACCCATTTTTTCCACTGCTAATCAGACCAAATTTTGTTTATAGAAAGTTATCCTTTTCTGTTCAAAGTACAAAGACAGTGCAGTGTCATAACATGTTTGTGATGTATTTTCTCCACAGATGAGGGGATGGAGAGATAATATCATCAGCGTAAAATGTAGCCAGAAATACCATATTATTGAAATTATACTGAAACTTAAACTTTAGTTGAAAAAAGGTTGACATAAGAATAGGTTTGGTAAGCTGAGTACATCATAAGAAGCTCACTTCATTACATGACACATAACTGTTGATCCCTCTACAGTCCAATTAAAGCCACTGCACAGGAGAACAGCTCTGACACAGGCATGCATGGAATGTAAGACCAAAGGCCGGTCTCTTGGTACAAGGACAACAATTAGGGCTGTAATCCTTGAAACCACTGGTAAATAAACAGGGATGACAAACAATTACATTTTCAAACGTATGACTCATCGTGGCACTGAAATGTTTTTCTCCTCTTCCAAAGAGAAGCAGCAGATGGAGACAAACACATTTCAGGTTTTTAAACAAGCCCGAGAACACGAAGCCCAGGTGCACAAGAACAACTTGATGACTTAGAAAGATAATACTATAATATGTCATCATGACAACCCCAAAACATACAGTATAACATAACATTAGCCAACACACTGAATGACTTTCAGATCAAGACACGTGAGGCATTACAGCTGTTCAACAGCCATGCCGTCTTGTCAGAAACACATCACTTTTAGAACAGAGCAAAGGAGGAAGTCCAGCTTATTTTTACTGCTTGGCCAAAGGGCCAGGCAGGGATGAGTAGATCAAGCTTCCCTAATCTGTTCCTGCCATGACCCAGTTGTCTATAAAGTGCTCATGGAGCCATGCATTGTTCTACTATGGCTTTGACTAAAGCAATAATGGATCATTTTAATTCAGTACTGTCTCACCAAACAGACAAAGGACATGTTACCAGTCAAGAAAGCGGACTACAGTTTAAAGGAATTGAAAGAAGTAAATTCAAATGCATATAAGTGTAAATCATCACATTTTTACACCTAACAACAGACAGAAGGCAGGTTTACTCACAAATGTATTCAGACTGCACAGCCATCCCAGGTATTTCCCACAGATGTCACAAATGAACAACAAAAGTTCAGCCTAAGAACAAAGATCCTCTGAGCAATGTGAGTGTATACGTGATACGTCGAGGTCGTCTAACGCCCGAGGTCAGTGGTGAAATAGACACAGGGCCACACGCAGCAGTGAGAGAAACCGGCAACTCTGCTAACCTACAGGTGTGTCCTCTGGGTGAGGGCCAATCAGATAGCTGCAGTGTCAACAGCTCAATGCGTCACAGGGCCAGCCCCTTAATGAACTGCTTCATAACATAGTACTGTGTTTGTTGACTCACCACTTTCTGTCATCATGATACTACTGTTGAGATAACAGTCTCACTACAGTCAGCATATACGCTTAAATGACACCTTTAAAATCAGATGATGTTTCAACTCCAAGTTTAATGAAGTTTCCTATGCTAAAGTAAAAAGTGAAAAACTGAAAAGCTTTTTTGTTCTGTTTTTAAGTTTTTTTCTTTGAATGAAAGCCTACAAATCTGTGCAGGATTACTAAAATCACAAAAAGGGGGAGTTTTTCTTACCAGGATTTTCCATCACAGTGTCCAAAACACAGAAGTCAGCAGTTCCTGAAACAGATGAACAAATGGAATCATTATGAAATGTACACATTTAGTAGAAATTATATAGCACAATATAAACAGATTACTTCATAATAAGATGGGAGTGTGTTTAATTACAAGAGTTCTTTAAGAAAAGACAAGATAAACAAATGTTCTAGCCTAATTTACAGCTAATACAAAAAGTGAAACACAGCATAATTTCATGAAGAAGTTGGGGGGCTACAGGATCCCAAAGCAGCTGATAAGGTAAACTTCAGTTCTAACAAAAGTTATTCCAGTCACTTAAGACTGCAGTTTTCCATTATTACTCAGTAAATCAATGGATGACTCTCAGGGCACTTGAATAGATTGGATGTTCAGTGCAGCTAATGGTAGGGGGCAGACTGAAGCTGAACAAAAGCTCTGTTGTGTTAGCCAGGACAAAGTAGTGCATTAATTAGCGCACACACTAACTAAAAATCCATCTTGAATCCTGCTAGACTAAAGGCAAAGTAACAAGTGTCATTCTGAATTTCTGTTAAAGACACATGAAAACAACTGTTAATATTAATAAAATAGCAGCCAACTGGAGTAAGGGAGAATTGGAATACGTTATTTCCCACAGGAGTTGAGGAACAAGAGGCAAAGAATGAAATGCAAATGCTTAAAAGAAACACTCGAACAATTAAGCCCTTTGGTTTAAATAAATCACATACTAGAAGGGATTGTAGATATAAGCATGCCGTGTGCAGTTTTCTTTTTAAAATCATCCTACATGATGTGATGTCTCACAGATAATTCTGCTTCAGCTATACCTGAGAGAGTGAAAAACAATACACTCTGTTTTACACAGTAATAAATACCTAGAACCAACTACTGATTTGGAAGCGTGATAACTGCTACTGTGGGACAGAACAAGAGATTCTGTGATGGATTTTCATCAGACAGCCTCGCTGACATAACTGTGTATTTCATAGGGACTGGGCTTGTTTTGAGACATTCAAATTACACTCATTGAAGTTTATTGGGTAAACCTGGCTGTTGAAGAGTGCTGCATTACACAGGGACGCATTTCTGTTATTTGGCATACCCTTACTGACATAAATGGCTTGGACAAAATACTAGAGATATACATTAGACATGTATATAATATTAGAGCCTCCAAATTGAGGACACAGTTGAGTTAACACCTCTCTAAAACAGTTTCAACAAAAACTGAGCATTACAACCTTCACAAAGGCAGGATTTATTTCAGGTAGGGCCGACCCAAAAGTAACGGGTCTATTATCAAAATCTGAGTCTAAAGTCCTGAGTGTTAACATTTTTAATTTTCAACAGCGGCCTAACACTGCATTTCAAACTGTCAAAGTTCAATGGTGACTGACACAAAACTAAGCTTAGTTTTAATTTCAGACTTTCTGTACATGTCCACCAGCAATACAGCTGGTCTCTGTGTAGGTAATTGTCCCATATTAAAGCTTTAACTTGAATCATGGTTTTATTTATGGGCCTATTTGTGATGTACTGCGCATAATATTTGAAATTATAGTGAAAAATGAAACAACTGCTAAAATTCACTTGAAATCTAACGGACTAAAATAAGACATTTCTTACTGAAGCCCAGACGCCTGAGTGAAATGGGAGTTTCTATGTTATGCAAATTAAACAGGAAGTCTGTGAAAATAATGCAAACATTTTGATGATGTCACATAACAACAGCATTCAGCTGGGATAGTAACAAAGCAGCAACTTTACCAACTGACACTGCAAATGCAAAATTCAACCTAATGAGTAAACAAACAGAAAGGCCGGACTAGAAAACACTGAAGGAGTAAACTCAGTATTTCACCGTGTGTGGGTTTGAAGGAGAGACCGACTACAAATTTTGTGACACCAACATCTGCCTAACCTCTATAATAGTAAAATATGTGTAGTTGAGAAGTTAAGGCAGAGCTCCAGGCTAACATCTTCCCCTAGTAGCACTGGCGCTCGCTACTAAAATTTACTAAATTTGAGCTAAATTTGAGCTGAGGAGCATCGACATGCCACTCAACACATTCATTCATTCAGAACTGCGTGAGCCATTCCTGTCGAAAAGAATAGTTCTATGCCTTTTTCAGCACAAGATCACCTGCTGATTCCTCATCTGTCCTCTTCAGAAATTTGGCACTGTAGTGCACTGTAGGGTCTCAAACTTTTTCTGGCATGCCCCCCATCAGAAGCTGAAAAAACTTCATGCCACCTCCCACCCTACAATTTGTATCAATTATTTGACAATGACAGAGAAATCAAGTCATAAAAAAGGATCCAAGTTGAATTTTAGTGAATTAAAGGTCAGCACAATAGCATCAGCACACATCCCTCACAGAGTTGTCCCCATCCCACGCCCTAATCACTCTCAATCTCTCTCACACTCAAACACAAATTCTTGCTCCCTCATGGTGTTTCAAATGATATATGATGATTTAAAAAAAAAATTAATTAAAAAAAATTAATAGCATGGAGTAGTATTGTCGCAAAATGTGACTAAATAGTCTCAGTCAGGAGCCACAGTAAATTCTGTTTTCATAAAGGAGGTCATCACAAGTTTGATCTAAGTTACCATGCAAACTTAACGGTGCTTGATGTCTCAGGTCAGCCTTTCAAAATCATTAACAAGCACTTCTTAAACCACACTTGACTTAGTTTGACCTCATTAGCTCTGACTTGGCTTTATGAAACAGTTCAATCCTGGTTCACTATATTAGATTAATTCAAGACGGACTTTTCACAGTAAGCTCTGTCTGTCATAGCCACCTTAATGAAACACCCCTCTAGAGCCCAAGCTGGTTTTTGATTGAGTCTGACTAAAATGCACACTGCAATTAAATCTATTTTTTGTTTTTCTTATTTAAAAAAAAAAGGAATCAGTCAGGTTTCTCCTCCTAACAGTTATTGCATTGTTGTTCTTTAGCATCAGTCAGTAAATAACTAAGAGCAGGAAGCACTTAAAATTTCTTTCTAGAAACTGATGGCAATAATACCAACATTATTGAGTTATTAAGTCCCAATTTTGAATATCCTGCTGCTTTAAGACAGAGCAGCTAGGCAGAGGAGGAGCAAGCGGGGGGCCAGCATCAAGGTCACAGAGACATAAGCAGCTGAAAATGACATACATACATACAATCTGTGTTCCCTGTAAGCTTCACAGTAAATATTCAAATGATGTCCCTGGCTGTAATTGGTCAAAATCAGCAGGTGTGGCCATATCGTGACGTAGACAGAGGAGGGTCCAAACAGCTGTATCAGGTTGCACTTTGGAATGTCAAGTCCCTTTACAACAAACAGGTAAAACCTAACCTGTGTGACTCAATGTGTACACTGCAGAATAAAAGGGAGAATGTAGCTTAGCAGGCAAGTAATTCACCTGCTTATCAGATGGACTAGACCAAGTTCTTATGTTATTTTGATAACGCCTGATAGTTTCTCTGTAAATTCAGCTTTCAAATGTATGAAATGAAATGAAAGTAAAGTAATATAAGCTAATTCATTCAGATTAACTTCTACTGAGGATCATTGGTCTTGGATCTTTGAAATGTTTGAAATGAATGAAACAGCTTGACTGCAGCAGGAAGCTGGAACGAAGTGATAATGCCAGGATACATCACCACAGACAAAAATACCAAGAAGCTGTCATACTACCACAATGAGTCCATTACCTCATATGAAAACTACAGAACCAACTCTGCCCTGAACTAGTAATAGCTTTTTTTAAATAGTGGACAACCCTCTGCCTGGTCAGCTTTGGTTCAGTCCAACTGGTTTGACAAGTTGTGGCATATAATGTACACACAACACGCTCAACAGCTGCAGGCAGGATTACATGTCTGTACTGTACACCACTTCAAATGATCCACCGAAAAGGCTAAAGCCCACTTCTCCAGTGTGAAAGTAATGTCCACAAGAATCACTATATACACAACGCAGATGATTCAGAGAAGGGCCTCTGAGACTTCACAAAGACTGATAAAATTCTGTTAAATCCTAAAAGTTAAATAAGGTAACTGAGCTCCTGGCAAAATAAAAAGGTTAGCTTACACTGTATGTTCATTTACGGTGACAGCACAGAGCTCTGATAGCAAACTACAGGAAAAAAAAGGCCTATAATCATTTAATCATTTATGACAGGGTTCACCTGAGAATAAATAGGTAAAAAGACAAAACTAACAGACCTACAGTTACTGTATGCTCAGCAAAATCACTGCCTGCATATCAATGAGATAAAATACACAAAATATCTTGAGCTAAAAAACAATGTTAGCCCAATTTATTTTCTTGCCATTTAAAAAGAAAAAGGCTTAATCCATTTATTATTCATTGTTTCCAACCTGCCCATAAGAGAGAGAAGTCGATACACACTTGAACTCACTAATAATTCACTAGATAAAGTTCAGCACCACTGCAACCCAATTCTGTTCTCAAATATCCTCCCGGTGAAGCAGGCCCAGGACAGCTCCAGCTCTGAAGGGCAACAATTAACCGGTGCAGGCTGGCAGCAAAGCAAACACAGAGGTGAGTTAATGTTCACCGCTTTGTGGGCATACGAGCGGGGAACCTAAGCTGAGCCAGCCTCCATAATGTAAAGCTGAAGCCCTCAAGAACATGTATGGACACACACAGGTTCACACCCAGTCCTGTTATTATCATACTGAGCATACAAAGGTTGATAAGGTAGCAGCCTCGGCTTTGAGTTAGCTTATGCTTATGCTTTCCAGGGCCACTCTTTGCGTGCATTTCTTTGTGTATCAGGCCCACATGAAATATCTCAGCATTAGAATGAGTACAACTAAGAGAACAGCAGGCAAAATGGCAGCCTGATTTTCAGGTTTAGTAACAGGATCCATCAGCAGTACTACAGCACTTTCACACGAGTGCAAGTGTACACCTTTGTTATATCTCTTATGGAGGTGAGGCTTCAGACCTGTTTGCACAATAAGGTTGCAATACCTTGAGTAATGTGTAAAGTATTTAGGACTCAATATCACTGACATTTCAGTATGAGTAAATTCTGCAAAAATGTCAGTACACTTCATTATGTCAAATGCAAATAGGTGTTTATAGTTGAACAATAAAGAGACTACTTAATCAGGTTGTAAATGAACAGGTGGCTAACAATTATGTTTTGTATGGTTTAATGCTAATGTGGGAAATAAACTATTACATTGTAAAAGATTTCCAATCATTGTTTTAGGAATATAAACATTCTTTAATCGTGCAACAATGGAGACAATTACAATCCCAGTGAGTTATTAATACTTGATGAGTCTGATTTCCCTGATTACTCTAGAAAATGTTGTGTAAGTAAATAAATAACTGAACTTTCCTGAAGTTTAAATATCTTAGCACGCATGTTTAAACAAAAAATAGAATTCACTGATTCTTTAACTGCCACTTACTTTTCTTAATGTTTTTTAATTCACTTAAAGCACAATTCTTCTTACTTTACACAATAATAACCGATCTAGATTTTCAAAGTGCATATTGAATCAACTAATGCCTTGAAAGTCAATTCACTAGTAACTAAGCCATGATAACCATGGTGTAATCACTCTCACAAATCAAAGTAAACACTAGAAAGACACAGAAAAGATCAACAACCACTCCTGTCAACTGGTATCATGCTACTTTGATCAGCTTACTGCCTGGCTTGGTGGTTGTCATCAAAGTAAAACACACACACAGACAAACACACAAACACACACACACACAAAATGTATTTCAACTAAGATTGCAACATCTAACCACAGACTGAATTCAGTGTTTATTCACACAAATATAAAACCAAGTCCAAGGCACTTTCCTTTGTCATAATGTTAGCAGTCTAACTGTAAACAAACCTTGTTAATGAATATTTTACTTGGTTCTCATAGAACTGATGTGCTGGTTTATCATAACACTATATGGCCTAAGCAAAACAAAAACTATTCCTAAGATTGCTGCATGATAAAAGAAATGTTTAAAATCAGTTGTGCTCTGTTTGCACTTTGTGGTAGTTCATAAATTTTACACAATCCTGTTTGTCCACTGTAAGCTCCCAATTAGCTCATTAATAACTCCCAGGTCATCGGATAAAGGGGCAGAGCTCTGCAAAGCTGAGAGGAATACAATCAGCCATTGTGCCAAGTTTCATTCTGCAGACTTAGCAATCACTAAATAAAGAGCCAAGCGGGAGTTTGTTGGGGAACAAGCTGCATGGATCTCAATGAGTCACTGTCAATGGCTAGCTGATAATGGCACACACATCTGATTATATAAGACACACAGATCCACAAGGTTCAAACGCTCAAACAACTTCATCTGAACAAATCTCTGTTTTCTATTTATTTCTATTCTAAACAACCACAGTAGCTTGTTTGATCAAATTCTATTACTTTTAGTTTGTTTGTTTCCAAAATCAAAACTAACCCGAGAGGATGCACAATGCCGTTTTAGAAATATTTCATCTGTCTCTAGAGTCAGATAATAACTTCCCACCCAAATCAAATTTAAACACATTTAATGTTTAGGTTTCTGGACATATTTCGAACTACCTGCCAAATTAGACAGCAAACATGACCTCTATGTAGAAAAATTCCTCCAGACAAACAGTTATCTGCCAAAGATTACAGTTCATTTCCCACCATTTGAATCCTCTGAGAATCAAAGCCAATGTCCTGCAACATGCCCCATCACCTCCAATCCCTTAACCTCATTCCATATTGCAACCCACCTTCATGTATTTTATGAGATGAAATGTATCAACATCACCTCTGCTCGGTAAGTGAGATGTAATCCTTGTGAGACGCAACAATCCACGACTATTTGTATAAAAAACACAATAACATGAATGGCCTGATTACAATGCTGTCTGTCTAGAACAAATACAATAAGCCAGAACTCCCTTTGTCGTCTCTCCTCTAACAGCCGGCGTTGTCCTATAGGGCGTATTACTGCTTTCAGTCAGTACTAAAAGCACTGGGTGCTTGTTGGAACAAGCAGATGGGCCTGTGAATGGAATGCTGTGGAACTTCACAGAGAGGGAGGCTGCTTCAAACCATGTATACCTGAAGCTTCCCTGCAGTCACTGTAATATAATGCTACAACTGCAATGCAAAAGCAAATGTAAATCTACATTTGCGTTAGAAGAATTACAAAACAATAACAATATATATAATTTAAATAAAAAATTCATAGGTTTCAACATTCCTGTAAAGGTCGCGTGTTTTGAGTACAACAGACAGGCAAACAGGCCATAATAAGACATAAATAAGTTTGTTTTCGGTTCGTCAGCATCGCCTTATTGATAACAATACATGGAAACTAACAAGTCAACATCAGACAGGTACAGGTAGCGGGTAGCTGAGGCTAACTGAAGAAAGTTAGGCATATTATAACACAGTCTTTAAACTGTTTTTCGGTCTCCTTGTTCAGTCCCCCTTTCTTAGTTGACCAACCAAAAGTAGGTTTGAGAGCTAAAGATAGAAACGCATTACAAACAGTGCTGGCATAATGCTAATCCTTGGCTGTTGCTAGCTAAAGTAGAATCAGCAACAGGTGGCTACTGTCCCTGTACTGTAGCATTAGCTTTGTTAGCAAACGTAACTTGCTCACACTCGCTAAAAAAAAGAGACGTTTGTCTAAAGATACTCACCTTTTCTAGTGACCGCTTAGATCCCACTGTGAGGAAAACTATCCGAAAGGCAGGAGACGTGCTTTCCCTGTATCTCGTTGACCCGTGATTACTTTTGACACTTGTCGCTGCTGTCCATCACTGATAGAAAGCAAGGCGGAACTAGCTTCACTAACTACCTTTTGACCCAAATAAAGTCATAAAAGAAACGTTTTGACGCAGACGATTAAAATAAAGCATTGAAGCATCGCCTGAACTTTACACCAAATGCTAAGAGACGTTAAATAGAGTATTTAAAACCTCTTTCTTCACAGTTTGCTGTCAAAAGGTGTTGCACGTTAACTCCGTGGGAAGATTAAATACTGTCGCGCATGCGCACATATCAACAGGGTGGTTTCTGCCCCCACCAGTAAAAAAAAAAAAAAATCTGTAAACAAGCCACAGACAAACCTCAGGAACCACGTGACCTCGTGAACTCTCAGTGTTAAAACAGAAAACACATATTGATTTAGGTTAGGTGAAGCATGACCATGAAAAAAAGTGCTTAAGATACGGTTAAGGTTTTTGAACCAAAACTCTTTGGTTAGAGAGATGGGATAATAAACGGCTGCTTACAGCCCCCTCTCATCTGAAATATCACGGTTTATAATTACAATGGCTTTGTCAAATTCAATGTAGTCATGTACTCTATTAATGTGTTACAGCAGCCACACATAAATCGCAAAAACAATGAGGTAGGTTAAAAAAATTAACTAAACAAAATATATGCCGTACAATGATAGTAATGTACTGTAATTCACTGTATGTTTGTGCATCAGGTGGATATTCCCAAAAGCTGTACAGTAAGGTGCACATGGATTTTAAACAGAATTAACTGTACACTGAACATTTGTGTAATATATGAAAAATTTACACAATGTATATGCACTTAGTCACGCTATATACAGACAGCACTTCAAAGATTATCAGCAGGCTTGATGGGTAATGTAATCCAGGTGAGCAGTCTGTTTAGGAGTTCAGGAGTTTTCCTCTGTCAACAAGTCATTGTACAGAGCAACAGCATCAATTATAATAAATATAATATAATAAGCACGTTTCATTTTCTTTTTTTCTATTTTTCCACACATTTTAAAAATGAGTTGGACACACTGTGTTTCATTATACACAATGCTTGTACTGTATATATGACAAATTTGCTTGCTTACTTTCATATGAAAAATGTTTATTGTAGAAAAGATGAAAAGGGTCTGTCTGTTGAACAGCTTTTGAAAACAGATAGGTCATGCATTAATATATATTTCTCTACTACATTTGATTTGCCAGTTTTCTTGGGGTGTATTACAGTTCTGGACAATTCTATAACTGTTGAGTCTAATTTAATTGTATTTAACTGAAGTAAATCCTGAAGGGATGCAGATATTATAAAGGAAAACATTTGGATTTTATAATATTAACATGACCCTTCCTCTGTGTAGATTTTGACTGAAAGTGAGAAATAGTGAACCTACAGATATTTTTCTTTTAAAAACACTGACATGGACAAAGATTTGTTCTGTTTGTACAATGTTTATGGGAAAATTCCTCATGCAAAAGAATAAATGGACTTACAGCCATCACAGGTAGGCTACTGTGTAACTTTTAAGATAGACCCAGTCTGCTCTTTTTTAAACATGAGTATGCCATACATCGTTTATCTGCAGAAGGTACAGTACATACTTTAAAAGTTTGAAGAGTGTGATCTCTTCTGGTCATTTGCTGAACTACAGGCCATGAGTGCAGTACATGTTTTGTAGGCTATACACCATAGATCAGTGGCACAGATTTGTCTGCCATCTACTGGACGGGTAAAGACTCTGTCATTATGTGACAGTGTATGTATAAAAGTTGCTGGATGACTCAGAAAACATAAACTCAATCAAAAAATGATTAAAATGTATTTCATCTAATCCCAGAAATAACAACCAGAGGGATAGATTTTTGACAGGATGTACCTGTGATGTTAAATAGACATTCCTGAATTAAACTTACACAAACAGGAAAGAACGACCAGACATAAACAGAGACTTTCCAGTAATGTTTGCAGTAATCCAAGAACAAGGCATCGATGCCAGAGCTGATAGTGGTACAGTTCAATTCAGTTCAATTCATGAAACTGATAAAATTTATGTGCCCTTTGTTTGGCTGGCATTAGGAAGTACAGTGCTGCCTGCTGTGAGAATAGGAGCCACAGCCATTCCCAGTCTGGAGCTGTTTTCTCTGTTGAATACTCGGCTGAGCAGCCCTCTCTCCGTGTGAGGAACTGTTGGGCATGAAAGAAAAGTTAGACAAAAGCAAGCCTGCCAGTGACCTTTAGGTGGACCCAGTCTAGCCTCAGGGCCATAGACTGGGATTCCCGCCCTCTTACTGTATTTAATTATAGTGCCTTATTATGATTCTCAAGTGTAAGTAGGACAGAGCTCTTATTGTCAAAGTGCTGGAGCAGTAAGATACAAAGGAAAGAAAAGGTGATGTAGTTCTAACTGATGACAGCAATGTACTAAATGACATGCAACATGTATTAGTCAGTATTTCTACCCCTTATAGCTGTATACTTTCATTACATAAACACACAACCAGCAAGCATAACACAACATGTCTAGATAATTAGAAGTAAACAAGACAAGGAAATGAATTCAGTCCAATGGCATTATACATGGTAAACTTGACTCCCACTCAGGAAAACTGCTCAGTGAATATATATTAAATTCATGTATCTTACACAGTGTTCTATTATAATTAAAACTACACTTCTTATCCACTTACTGACAAAACACATCCACATACTGATTTAAAAAAAATGCAGCATAAAATCTCACATACGAGGGGTGACTGGCAAGTTTGTGGTTTAAGGTAGAAGGAGTTATACAGCTCTCATTACATGGAAGTGCAGTTCAACTCTTTGACTGATTATGCAGAAAGTTTGAAGTTAGTAACTTTTGATATTTCTGTTTTGAGTCATTGAAAATTCAGCTCTGTCTGAGAAAATGGACAACAGGGCTCATCAGCCTGACTCAGACTGAGTGTGTAAATGTAGAAGGGGATTATAAAAAGTAAATGTGCTAGGTTTTCTAAAATTGGTTCCTTCTACCTTAGACCATAAACTTATTAATAACCCCTCACAAACCACAGCAGAAGAGGTTGTCTACATGCTGAAATGTCTCTGTGGTCTGGTTTATGTTGGACAAACTAAAAGAGCTTTGCATAACTGAACACAAAACAGCAATACACATAGAAAACATGAATTATGCTATTGCTTGATATTTTGCACAGGCTAAGAATGGGTCAGCAGCATCACTAAAGTTTTGGGGAATATGTGTGGCACTTGGACGTTGGCTATGGCAACTTGGATCCACTATCCACTACATCTGAAATCCTGTTCAACCAATTATCCAATGACAATTGTACACCTGTTCTAGGTTCACTATATATGTCTTTGTCTTATTGCTTTGTCCATTTTGACTCTGATAAAAACACAGTGGTGTTGAAACATTTGGCTGTTTTGCACTATTAAAAGCTGCACTTCGATCAATGTGCCCAGTCATCAGCTGTCAGAAATAACCAAACTGTCTTTCTTTTAAGAACAGTTTTAAGTTGTCTAAAATTGAACAAACTCACCAAATACATTTAAAAAAAAAAACCCAGTTTAATAGATAGATAGATTGTGGCCATTAATACTTCTTACTGGCTGATCTTACAGTAAAATACCCAGTAGACATGAAAGTCACAGAAACATATTGTTCTTGAACATTTTGGACATGTTCTTCTGTTTCTAGTGATTTTCCACAAGGCAGATTCAGTTTCGTCCCGTATAACATCTCACCGTGGGTACATTTCTTCTTAAAAGAATAATTTGCCAATCAGCATTGGGATCTTGCATGGAACACCCTCATATTAAACTTAGAAACAGTGAACAAACAGAGGAAACCTGCGTCTCTGAACCCTGAAAAGGCAGACTATAAATATGCTAGATAGTCCCACCATTTCATGGTGAATAGAATTTTCACAATACATGTGCTCTTTGATTAGATTCACCCTCTTCTTTAAATTTATAATTAGTCAGCTGGATTATATTTCAGCTTTTGTTGTGTCTCTTTTTTTAGATGTTCATTTCCTGTGACAAATTTGGAAGATCTGACCATAAATTCTGTGGATGAATAAGAGGGAAACTGCTCTGATTCTTATCTGCTCAGCTCACTCAACTACCTGTCAGATTTCAGGACAGATTAATAGATATCAGACGGCTCGCAGGAGTTTCACGCTGCACCCTCACTCAAAGTCATGAACCAGATTTAGTATTTCTGTGATTAGATGTCTGCATACATTTCTCTCTACAGAAAAAAGACAACACAGTTCAGGGGAATAGAAGACTCTAAACGTCTCACACATGCAGCCATGAATGTGCTTAAATGTGTCAGCCCTGGGATGAATGTGTTTTCCTGTCTTTAGCCCCTGTGTATGCTGGGATTTGTCCCCGTCTCCTCATGTCCCTGAAAAACAGTTATGGAAAAATAAATGTAGCGAACACACGGCCTGCAGTGTGGGTGGTGCTTTGATGGCGTTACACTGACAATGGCTTGTGTGAAACCACAGAGCTAAATATGCTTTCCTTACTTGGCACTTTGATTTTAAGGGTCATCACACATTTGTAGCTGTCAGACTTACTGGACTGCAGCACATATTTAGATGTTAACTAAATGATCATGACTTTCAGTCATTTGTAATTGTGGCTGATCTTGTACAGCTGGATAACTAGCTATAGTATTAGCTAACCCAAACAGATGGTGAGCCTCCTGTGGCTACTTTGAATTTTGACGGGCAGCTAAGCTAACAGCTAACCCAAACGCAATTTCAGCTAGACTTTATTGGTAAGTTAGCTTTCTTTTGTGTTAGCTCTCTCTCTCTTTTTTGTTTGTTTGTTTATTATGCATTATTGAATTATAAGGATACTGCTAAATGCATATGTAGAGCTGGAGCTAAATACTTAATATACTGTTGATCAATCTGTTGATCAATCTAATATACGTCGATCAAATGTTTTTGATGTAAAATCTTAATCTGCCAAGCAACTATTGACTACCACTGTCAGATAAAATGGAGTAAAAAAAGAATTAGTTTCCTGTCATAACAGTTACGTAAAGATGGAAAAAGTGAAACTGCAAAAACACAAATGTGGGTTATATTTGGTTGCAAGTGTGAAACCACTGACCTGATAATAGAGCCGCCTCCGTTCCCTTTGTGTCAACGTGCAGGAAACAGAAAGAAAAACAATACGCTCATCACTGTGGGCACAGAGGCTGATTATAAACTGCCGTATCACAGCTTCACTCAAACATTAGATAAGCCAATGCCAAGCTGTCCTGAAAAACACACCAAGGGTGACTCATGATTGTAACCCTCATTACTGACCTTTAGAAACCGGAATGACAACATCAGTCTTTGAATGACTGAACTGACATTGAACATCATTTCCTTATCAATCAGGTTCATTGAGAGCTGTACTGGGCAACACTTAGACACCTTCGGAAATAAACTAACAATGTTTTTAACCAATTATTTAAAATTATTTCAGTGCAAATTAGGCCACAATATACCATACTACTAATGTTGCTGGCTTAATGGGATGCGATTTAAGCTTTACATCAACAAGTGTTGGGACAAGTGGAAACTAACTAACTGATTAGAAAGGCTTTAACTGTCCCCATGGAATAGATGGGTTGTTAAAGCAGAAAGACAAGAAATTCAAACATCAATACAGAAAGGACACATAGGTATACTGGTGGGATGCAATTAAAACTGATGCACTTATACTTTTCTTGAAACCACTTTATACAGTATTTCTACTCAGCTTCAATTCAAAGGGGAACAGTTTTCACTCCACTACATTCCCACCACAATTCCCCACTGGCAGTACATTAACTGTTCCTAGGACTGCAGTCTTCTGGACAGAGATCTCGGATGTTGTTCCTGGGATCTGCTGGAGTCGCTCTCTCAGTTTGGAGGTCACAGCCCCAAGTGTTCCGATTACCACAAGGACCACTGTTGCCTTCACCTTCCACATCTTTCCTAGGTCTTCTTTCAGCCCATGGTATTTCTCGAGCTTTTCATGTTCCTTCTTCCAGATGCTGCTATTGCCAGTCTCATATGAGTGTAAGGAATCTATACACACACACACACACACATATACAAATGACGATATGTTTGACATGAAAATATAACAAAAGAAACATAGATTAGCAAGACAAAATGTGACACTGTTATTCAGGGCAAATAAAAAATGTGTGACAGCTTATCTTTTAGCGTCAGTTCAACAAAGTGTCAGTCGACAGAACACAAACAAGGTATTATGTCTGGCTTCACTGCGTCATTTGCAACCCCTGCTCACGTTCCCTTGTTGGTGGAATAAGCACATTAATTTTTGACTTTATCACACAGTGAAGTACAGTGTGTACTTCAGTGTGTACATGGTGTGGCGTCTGAGTTTGAGCACCTGGTGTCTGAAGGAGAAAACACTCTTTCACTCAACTGGAAATTATGTGGATGCTACTGTCGGATAGGGATCCTTGTCTGAGAATCCTTACACTGAACCTTTCTTTTTCTGGGCAACTCTCTTAATATTCTCATACAAAGCACTCAAAAAGAAATAGGCACCAGACACCATAAGTGGCTATTTTTATGCAGTCAGCTGACACAGCTGACAACTGCAAACCACCAAAAGAAAGTAGGTAATGAGCTCAGTTAAGATGTGGCTCACAGAGACATGAGAGACTGAAATTTGCAATTACAGAAATATTGAAAAACTTCGATAGTGTATGAGCCTGAAGGCCGATATTACAGTCTTTAGGGGATCAAAGGAACAATATAAATCGCTCATGATGCAATCTCACCTCAAATGTGAGTTCTTGGCCAGTTTTCCTGTCAGTTTTATCTTTTGTCTTATTTTTGTTTTGCTGTGAAAAGATTGGCATAGATGAGATTTGTTGTCGTTTTAAAGTAACTGAGAATGTGAAGAGTGACGGGATAATTTGGAAACAAAAGGACTGTCTGATGGAGCAGTCCGATAGGACCAAAGAGTCAACTGCACTGGGCTGACGATACACCACTTATGTTAAAAACAGAACTATTGCGGCAGTTCTAAAACCCTGAAACCAGGTTTGAGTCTGAGTGAATCAGTCAAAGTGAATAGTATTTTTCCATAACTTGTCAAGGGGTTTAGGAAAAGTACAAAAGCCTTATCTGAGCAAATTGAACACAAAGGTCACACTGAGAATCTGACGAGTGACAAATTTAACACAAAGCAAATTAGGTTTTCTGTCAGGACTAGACCAAGTCTGTCTGTCAGGGATGACACATCATCTGTTCAGCAGCATGACTGCACAGAGCAAACACCGTTTTATGATGGCCAGACAGGTGGATAGAAGATTTATGCATTACAGTCACTGGGAGCATTACAGTGTCCCAGTGTCTAGTCATAACATAGTAGGAGTGTTTGCTTTATTGTTGGGGAACTAACATCTTTATTGCCTATTGGTGAGGCCCAAGGACCTTTCGTGTGATAACCAACCATAGCCTGTGATGTAGTGATAAAGAAGAAGGTGATTTAACTGTTAGTCAGTTACCATTTAAGCAAAATAACACCAGTTAAAATGAAACAAAAATGGCAGACAAACCCGAATTTTACGTTTCAGCTTTAAAAGAACCAGGCTGCATGTAACTTACAGCAGGTTCATATAACTGACCAAAATATTTATTGACTCACTGACTGACTACCTTTCCTATCCTTGTCCCTGTCTTGGGAGGTCAGGGAAATGTCCTCCATATTCACTATGAATACTATTAGTGTCAAACAGATTCACAGCATATAATCTTGAAAAGGTGGAGAAGTTTAATTTACGGTCAGTTCTGGTTTTCACCTCCCGGCATCACTACTTGGAAGATGACATCCTCAAGATGTAGAAAGTCATTCATTCAGAAAGCTCTCAGCTAATGAAGAATACTTTTTACTTATATCAGCATGAAAGATGAAAAAGGAAAAAGTGCAGTGCAGTGTAGTAATTTGCTAGTTTCATCTAGCTGTATACATACAAATCAAGTCAGCATTTTCACTTTCCATTTTCTTTCTGTACCAGGTGCTGACACTTTTTCATTTTCAGCCAAGGTGGCCTAACTATGACATCCTTATACTATGTCAAATTTCGTCTATGTCAATATTTCTGTTGCATGTTCATTCAATAAATGCTTAGACATTTTGGTATAAAAGCTCCATCGTGCCTTGTTTCGGTCTCCACCACCTCTGCAGAGAAGTATCTGTCTCTTTAGCTGCTAATTATTCCACTGTTTTCACCTTGTTGCTGACGTAGGTTGTGTACAATGGGTTTTTAAAGCTCAGAGGAGATGACACTGATGAGAGCGCTGACTGAACCTAACAGTGAACCTATGGGCCAGAAAACACTAAGTAAAAAGGTGGTAGGAAGCATAGTGATGGTCAGTGGAACTGGAGAACTGGGTGATCATCCCTTGTGGATCTGTCTTTCCAAGCAGCTCCTATCGTGTACAAATACTCATGTAAGCCATTGTTAATATAAAAATATTGACTATAGTGCTTTAAAAAAAGATGGTTTATGCTTTCAAGCACCAGTTGCATGTAATCTCATGGACCAGACTGGAAATGTAAACTGTGAACTCTGTGAAGCTTCTTACTGTTCACACAGATAAGATGTTGATTCTGTGCCATATTTAAAGGGAAACCCTCAGCTTTTTCTTGTGTAAAAAGCATTGTAGATAGCTGAGATAATAACTGATCAACTAGTCCAAGAAAAACATTATTTTGTCATGAGTTGCATAGCTAATTTTATCAAGGCCATAGTTGAGTCTGCAGCCTATATCATCCTCTGTAATACAGAGGCTCCCTTTTGCCAGTAAAATTCAATCAGCTAATAGGCTTAAAATTTTTGGGTCAAAAAAAATCCCCCCGATATAATCAGCATCTATCTTTTCAGTGATGTACTCTGGTTGGAAATGGGTTAACATACCAAGGCTCAGGATTAGACAGATGTAACTAGTTATGGTTAGAGTCAGGTTGAGCAGTTAGGTTCAGGTTGAGCACCATAAAACATGACTGGTTAGGGTTAAGGATAAGGTTAGGTTGTGGTTAAAGTCAGGGGAAACACATGTCATCGTGAAAACAGACTCCACTTCTCCAAGAACCTGAGCTTTGGAATCTAATGCCAAGCTTTGGAGAAGCCTCTGAAACTTCTGGACTTCTGGACACCTGATGATACTGATTGATACTTGAAATCACCAAATTTGACTCCACACAGTATCAGACTTGAGGCAATTAGTGGATTTGCTTGGAAGGGCAAAGTAAATCCATGAAAATACATTGGTTAATTGTCTGTTAATAAATAACTAGCAGTCTTGACGGTGCCAGATACCAAACTTTTTCTGATGAAAGCTTCCGGCCCAATATATGCCTGGGTCCGCAGCCCAAGTCTGACCCACATGCTTCCACATCTGGGCTGGTGCTGGCTGGTTATCATCCAGTGATGGCTGACAGCCAGGAAGATTTTCCGTGTGTGCGCCAGAATTCGTCCACATGTGGAGGCAGTATCTGACCATCATGTTGTATGTGGCCTGGTGTTGGGCCGAGGAACCAGGCATACACTGAGCTGGAAAAAAAAGTATCCAGCAAAACATTTTACTATGTGAAGGCAGGAAGCACTTGAGGATCCAAAACGGGGGAAGATATAGATAATTAGCTGTGCTGCAATATTCAGTTCATTTTACCTCTGTAGGTCAGAGTAACTGTTCAGCAAAAGAGCAATGGTTTGCAGACAGGATACACGGAGGATCGTATTAACATACCAATAACACAAAGAGTGTAAGGAGTGTATTTTGAATGTATTTCAAAAATCATTACCTCTTTGATGGACGCTGTTACATAAAAAGAAATGAAAAACAAAAATGAGCAACGTCCGGGTCGCTGAGCTGTCACTCACAGACTCATTAGCCACAGGGGACACATGCCTGGAAAAATCCCTGCAAACCAAAGGTCAGGCAGCTCAAACGACAGAACTGGCAGCGTAACCTCGAAAGACGACAGTAAGGGAATCTGATCAGTAAGAAAGAAGCAGAGGGAACAGTAAAGAAAAAGACGAGTCAAAAAAGTAAAAGACCAATAATTTACATAATTACACAAAAAAATTAAGTTAGTAGTTTTAGCTTTGAGATGACTTTTTTTTTCTTTGCTTAGTTATATTCTCCATATTTCGACCATGACATGACCAGGCCTATCAAACCTCAGCTGGAATCATCCTCTCTACTGCCACCCCCTCTCCTGTCATCAGGAATAAAGGCTATCATCCTGGGCGTCCCCACTCGATAAAGCTAAGGATATGAGCATGTGCAGAAGAATAGGAGCATCATGGAAACTTGATAAAAAAGGTTGCTTGAGGCAAGAGTTTTTGTTTTAAGGGGAGATTCCTAAGACTATAATTAGTTACCCAAATATCTGCAGAGTGTCAGACATATTTAGGCTAGAAAATAAAACAAAGGCGTCTGAAGTTATGGAATTTGTGAGAGCGTAGATTGATAAGATCAAGGTGCAGGCTTGTATCTGTAATGTTTATAAGGGGATAAACATTCTCAGGAGGGAATTAGCTCAGTTTTCCCCCACATGTACAATGATGACATGTTAGAGTCTTGAGCTAAGATGGAATTTACCCATTGGAATTTACATTCTTTCGTGAACAAGGCCATTGTAATGGCTTTACCTCCCACATTTTTGGAAGAACAACATGTTAAAACAGGAAAAATCCAACTAGAAGAAAGGCAGAAAAATAAAGGACGATTCCTGGTCACATTAAAACAAGATTAGATGGTAATGTGTGGGACATTAGCTGCGCTCATGCTGAGGATCATGGTCATATACTACCTGAGGGCAGCGTTAATGTTTGAAGATTAGCCGCTTAATTGTGTTTACTGCGGTTTGAGTAGGCAGCACAAATGAAGGGTGTCATTGCCATGCAAATCGCTCCCATCCTGTGATCTCCCATTGGCCATAGCACGTTAGCTTCAAGACAGGCAGAGGCGCCTGAGGCACAGGTAATGGCTTTGATTAGATGAGTTGAGAAGTGGGTCAGGGTGTCCTCCGCTCTGCAGAATAACAGAGATGTGGTGCCATGGTGACCACAGGTTTAGAGAGAAACAGGTCCAAGAGGAGAAGTCCTTAACCCTTATTTATCTAGTCAAAATGAACACCCCGCTTCACACGAATGCAGCAGCCCTATGCTTGGGGACACTACTGATGGAGGGGAATTTAAGAAATACTTCAACATTTTTTGAAATGCATCAATCTTGTGTCTTTGTCTCTAGGTACAGAGCTAACATCAGGATGTGGTTAGCCTAGCTTATCAAAAAAACAGCTTGGTGTTTGTGTCGTGTGTAAAAAGAAAAAAAGAAATTACAGATACAAAAAATGAGTTACCGTACAGCAGTTTTATTTTAGTTTATCAGTTGCTTTGACTGGTTTACAGTCGAAAGTAAAACTGAAAACTCCTGTGAGAACTAAGTCATGCCCTCATGTTTTGCCTTGGCTTGTGTCGCCTTCTCAGACGAGTGCATGAAAATGACTAGAAGTTCCTTGAAAAGTTTATATTTACGCGTCTGTTTTGCCTGATATTGATATGGCAATGATAGTGTTCTGATTCAGCTTAGCAAAATTCAGCTGTCTTCCTCATTCAGCAGTGACAATAAAAACTATTTGTGTCATGAACTGTTTAAATTCTTTGGAAAGAAAGATAGAAGAAACAGATAAAACAAAAATAATCATGCAGGAATTTTTGGAGTGACTGTAACAGACTTGTTTCACAGCAGACATTTTGACATGTCATGGCAGGAAAAGCACAGGTGTAATTTGTAACACTAACGATGACCACATTCCATTCAGGTGAGCCAGTTCCAGCGAGCTGAGGCGATGCATGCTGGCTCATTGTGATGGTTTATTGAGACACCTAATGGGACAGAGCCACCGTTAATCTTATCAGTTATTCCTGTGCTTTTCCTGCTATGACAAATCAAAAAAGGTCTATGAATTCCTTACTAATTTTAGAATATACATTTATAGCTACTATATTTAAACAAAATCCATGGAAATTAAAAATAAACAATAAAAAAAAACTCTTCCACCTTCAAAGGTGATGATCTTGATTTTCTTTCCTTTATCAACAAATCTCATGCAAAGACCAAAAACAATGAACTAAATGAACTGTTGCTACCAACAAGTATTGTGTGAGTATCAAAGCCTGATATCCTCTGTGCCATAGAGCTCCATTGTTTGTCCAGAAACTATTAAAAACACATCAGTGAGCCACACTGTTGCACTGGGTGACATGTTCCTTCATTACCACACGCTATAATTTATTTTGACCCACATACACTGTGCACTGCTGCCAGAAATACTCACTAGAGGACCAACTGTGCATTAATCTGCTGGTGAAAATAGTCCCCAACAAATTTTTGGTCCTGTTTGAGTAGCATTTGCTAAAAACTACAGGTCCCAGCTGTTTCAGGAAATCACTGAGCCTTTTTTGAAAATAAGATCGTAAATTTCACTGATTTTTTTAAAAAGGTTTTTTGTCTCTAGCAGAAACCAGTGGTCTAGGGACACAGACAGATTCAGAAACAACTGAGACAGAGCAGTGGATTGTTGTTTCTCATCTCTGGTAGTAAGAAAAAATAACGTTAGCTTTACCTTTTACATTCTGTGTTTGGAAAACAGTGGACTTTCATACATTACATTCAAAACAAATGAGAAAATTCCACATAATCTACATTGAAAAACTTTACCTACATAGCCTAAACCAGTAGTTAATCAGTATTCCTCTTTCTTCTTCTTCTTCTATTATCAATGCCCTGTCATGGAACTTGCATGTGTCAGGGATAACGTCACCCAGGTTCATCACCTTTAGCAGCATTCTTCACATGGTGATTCTTCACATATGGTGGTGATAACACAGAAAATGCCATACTTACCTGGCTACACCTTCACTGATTCTGAGATATGAATCCATTTTTGGTTTATCTGAAGTTAAAAGACTTCCTGTCAAACCGTCTATAACCGCCACGTCTATATTTGACATTCGTTTCTATTTGACCTTCTGAGAAAGTGACGTTCTCCAGCATGAGATGACAAAGATCATATCACTGTGGAAGCAGTATGACCGTAAATTTGTTACCACTTGGAAAACAAGTGCCTCTTTGTTAGATGAGCTGTGAGGCGAGGAGACTGAGGTCTGCAGGAGTGTGAGCTTCTCCAGAAAGTCAAACAGACGCTGCGTGCCCGTTGCCCGTTTCACTATGATTAATGAGCAGATAACACTGCATTACATTGATCCAACGCTCACTTACTCTCTGTCTCTGCCTCCCTGAAGCTGGAGGTGGTGGGAGGGTGTAGAAGATTTATGGACCATATAATGGTTAGAGTAGGTGAGGAAGTATTTAATAAACAACTGAGTGGACACCCCACATGGAGAAGAAAGCGAGGTAGAGATTCTTATCCTATTACCTGCATATGCAGCTGGAAATGCACCTATTTCCTTTTGTGGAAATTGTCTGTGTGGATGACATTAACAAAGACATTTCTCATACATAAATCATTCATCAATCATCAATCATCAGTTTTGAACTGGGAAGTTTTGAATTGGGACACCAATGCACAATTTCTGTAGTGTGGAGTATTAAACATTAACCTACCTTCTGCACATTAATTCAGGCCTGCAGCCTCTACAGGTTCTGTCCTACATTCACAGAGGAATTAGGTCTCTATTAAGTGTTTAAGGTCTAGAGTAGTAGTACTGGTGTTTAATGTCAAACTCAACTCACTTTTGGGGTAGCTAAAAGTGTAAATGTAAAACAAAGCAGTAAACAGATGTTGTGGCCTTGGAAAGAATGTGAGTGATCTCTGAGGCTTTCCAAAGAAAGCAGACGCTGTTTCACAGTCTCACTGACTTTATAATACAGGCCTAGGAAGCTGCAAATCAGTGAGCTGTCACAGCTTTCCAAAACTCACGTACCTTCAGTCATCCTCAGGCTATTGATAGTTATTACACTCAGTCAGGTCAGCGCTGTTTTGTCACCAAATCTTTTCAACTCTGTTGCAAAACACAGAAAAAAAGAAATCAGGGCAATTTTATTAGCGTTAAACCTTCACCTTCAAAAAGCTGCATCGAAACAGTTGCCAAGAAGTATAAGATGCATCCAAAGCATCCTTGATTTAAACTGAGCTGTAACTTTTACACACTTATAAAAAAACAAACAATATATATATATATACTTTTACATTTTTATAACTTTCTTTGTGTGTTGCATATACTTCACATTTCCATCACAGTGCTCTGCAGGTGGCAGACTTCCTTAACCACCTACTTGCATCTGTCCGCGAGCACATGCTAGGTAAGCATGAGATATAAACCAACAGGGACCCACTCAGCTGGGACGCAGCTAGGATTGCAGATAGTATTTGCACATACTGCAATCACAATTGTTCATTCCATCCTCTACGACCACCAGGTCTTAGTGGACGTGCATACAAACACTGTCCCTTTGCCCTCGTTCACACTGATCTGCCACAGTTCATCACGTATTCACCTGCTCTATATTTACGGGCTGAGATAGCAGATGGACATCGTCGGGTGTGTCAATGGCAAATTAAGATTTTAATCTGTCGCACTGCACAGAGGACGGTGGCTGTTTACAGAATTTCACTGATTGTTTAAACTGTTGCAATGTGAGACGCAGATGCACAGTGAGCGGCTATCACTGTATCTGGTGTACGTGTGCCTGAACACAGAAGATGTGATGACTATCTGGACCATAATGTGAAGAATGCCCTCCAGTACAGGCATGCAGACCAGGTTAGATTATAAAATAAAGATCTGTGTTTACAGCTGGGAAAGGAATGTCTGGTGGTCTGAGGCCATTATTGGAAGAAAAATTACATACAGGTCGTATGTAAATATCGACCACATACACCGATGTTAAACACTCTGGTCCTTGAATGATTACACTGCTGCAGCTTAATGAGGCTCACCTTTGAACTCGGTGAGGTAGCATCCAGGAAATGCTTGCAATTCAAAACATCTATGTCAGTGTTTATTCACTGTGGGAGAGTTCTTTGAAGTCATGACATTTGCTCTGAAATGACTGGGAAGTCATCTATTTGTGTAGTGGAACGACATCTCCTTCTGTCCCTGCACAATCCGGGTTCCTTCCTGTTGGACCTGGGTGCTTGGTTATGGCTAGACTTGATGTTTTGGTATCAGCAGGTGTGTTTGTACCGGTGCTGCTGATAGGCCAGTCTGTCCACATTCTGTCCCCGAGCTGCTCGGGGTCCCTGCAAACAAAACCAGGAAGAGGAGGAATGTACCAGCACCGGCTCTTACTGTAATCGCAGCCAGTTTGGACTGGAACTGTACAACAGCAACAGCAAAAAAAAAAGAAAAGGAAAGAAAAAAAAACAGTTAATGTGGCAAGAATTTTTAGTGTCCAGACTAATGTTGCAAAACTTTTGAAACTTATGCCACAATTTTTGTGGTGTGGCTGGAGATTCTAGTCTAATCAAATGAGATATTAATGATTAGGGAAGGTCTCGTTTTAGAAACCGCAATATAAGATTTAATTCCTCCTACACACACCAGTCATTATTCAAGAGTAAATTTCATCCAGTGCCTAAGTTAATTTCATTGTTAATTAAGCAATGAAATATGAGTTACACAACCCTAACACTACATGTACCACAGACAGTCAAAAACAACGGGCAGGGGCTCAGGGAGAGTGTCACAAACAGTTAAAATAACATAATCATGATTCACCATCAAACTGCATCTTAAGGAGAAAACCCATCAGGGTAACAATATCAAATAAGGACTAAAACAAAGCAAAACAATGCAACTATTGTTATGACAACGGCGTGATTAGGTTTGTAGTCGCAATTCTGCCTCCAGCCCATATCAGTTCCCTGCGCAAACAGCAGACATGCTCCTGTTTTTCCTTTGTTTCTTTTCCGCTCCAGGTTCTCTCCTGTGCTAAAGGAATCCAGGAGGAATGCGAAAAAGCATCCTGTTTTCATTCCACACTCTTAGTCAGCTATTCACACTCTGT
This sequence comes from Toxotes lorentzi, assembly GCA_037833715.1. NCBI lineage: Eukaryota > Metazoa > Chordata > Actinopteri > Toxotidae > Toxotes > Toxotes lorentzi. The sequence goes on from JBBMJY010000005.1 coordinate 18,044,164, forward strand.
TGTGCACGCTGGGGGGTCTGAGAGTTCACACTGACGTCAGGGTAAATAACTAGGAAGTCACTACATGAACTAATGGAGACTCAGGTGCATGTTATTACTGCCTCTGTTCTGCGACTGTTTTTCATCCCACAATCCCTCCACTCCAAACTCTATCAGTTTCACTGAACACGACACAAAAATATAAGCAATAAACCATCATGTTAAGGTGTGATCGACTTTGATTAGTGCTAATCACTCACATATTCTTATTATCTGTCATTGACTTAAACACTTGACCTGTAACTGAGGACATCCTGTAGATAACAGGAAGCCAATAGTCTCCAACATCCTCTTTAATAAACATTTTCTGAGCTCATGTCCCTCTTGTAGAACAGCCTAATCTAAAGTAAACATCAGCTTATGGAGCGACGAGAGGACAGACCAACCACCATGAAGAGATAAGTGCTGCACGTTACACTGCAGACAAAGAAATCCTATGTGTAGTAACCACATACGTATTTTTATTTTGCTTCTCTGCCTGCAGGTTCACTGTGTGCATGCAACAACCTGCTTTCCTACACAGTCAGGCTCGGAAGGGTTTTATGGACAGCATCGTACAGGAGGTGACCACTGCCATTTAATCCCTCAACATTTCAATATACAGGTTTATACCTAGAACTCAGCTTGGTACTAATTAGGACATTGGTTCTTAATGCAGTTATATTCTCAAACCTTCAACTTCAACTACATCAAAATCCATTCATTTTTCAGATTTCTCTTTAAATACTTTTGGTCTGTTTGCTTATTACTACAGCCTTTTTTAGATTCAGTTACGGCCCATAATAAAGTCAAAATTCATCAGTGACAGATGTTGTAGACTTTGATCACTGAAAAAGAAAGTGGAGGGATGAGCTAAACGGATCAGACTGGCATGGTAGATCATTGTCAACACGTAAATGACTTAATCTGTCGTTCTAATATAAAATAACTGTCCACAAAAGCCTTGCCCTTCAACTTCCTATAGTGTCCTGCAAAGCAAGAAGGAACAGAAAATATGGCTGCATGTTTAGGTCTTGTTGGATCAGCAGGTAAATTATCTGAGAGCAGTTTCACACCTGTTCAGTTCATATCATCCAAACTTCTGATCCGGTTTGTGTTCACACTGTTTTTATACAAATAAACAAAGACCAGTAAACATGACGTTATACAGACTGACAAGTTACTCACTGACTGGCTGCTGGCATCCTGTATCATCAGCGCGTCATCAGGACCCATGTGAAGAAATCAGAATCACATTGTTTTGACTTGAAGCAGATCATGCTGCGCAGAAAACAAACTGAGTTTTCACCTCAGGTTATTCACGTGAATTTTACCACAGGATGGGTTCATTCACCCCATGTGTCTGTGAGTGTTTTTGTGCTTTTGTGCACCCATCAGCGTTTGATTGACAGCTCCCAGCCTCTCCCAGAACCAACTAAATGGGCAAACTCACCAGAGTTTGTTTCATCGAACCAAACAAGTTAGGTGTAAAAGCACCCTAGGGTCCTATGATGTTTGTGCAAATATTTTTTGTGTGTGACTAAAATCTCCTCTGATCTAGCTGAAGAGTTTTGTTTAGCACTGAATTAGATCAGGTAGAAAACAGCTTAACATTTTGGGAGCTATGTAATAAGTTTCTTGCTCGGAGATGATCGATACCACACCTTCAGATCTACCTTAAATATGAACCTGATCTGTTACACACTGAAGCTAAGTAGACAACTTTATTGTTTCTGTGCTACTTCCTTCCTTTGGGGAGGTGTTGAGATCATTTATAGACTTAAATCCTCTCCTTCAGGTCTTGACGATATTAGGATTTATTTAAAGATACAATTTGTGAGTTCTGGAAATCATCCCAGCAATAGCAGGAGACTCGCCCTCTCCCGGCTCCGTTACGCTCCTCTGCACTCTGCCTTTCACCTACATCCTCGTCATAGCAGTAGCTTTAGGTCTAGTCTGTCTCCTCTTGTATTGTGCCCTCAGTGACTTTTATTTTATTCAGATCGGAAAGCAGTTTAACAAGACTAAACTTTTTAAGTCCAGAAAGAATCAGGCCAAGCACCAGCTGATAAAAATCGGCCAAAAATGATGGCCCACTTTTATCAGCTACATGTGACTAAATCAATCTAGTATGTTGTCTACAGGGTCATTACAGTACTGTATGTTCCCAGAGGACATTCAGTGTTATAACTGATCCCTTCAGAGCATACTGTCATACCAGTGTTGAATCATTCAAAGAAATACTTCAAATAATTCCAGGTGTTTGCTGGAACATGCGAGTCATAACTGAAGACCTAATGAGTGACACAGCAATGAAACAAAGCAGCACCATTCTGACAAAGAGTACTTTTATTTTCCCCATGTACAATCCACTCCATCATTCAATTATAAATACATCTCTGAATAAGTTAGAGAATAAATAAATTCAATCACTCATCATTCAACAGTAAACGTCTAGGCCGGTAAACTGCCCATCATATACAGCATTGAGGATAAATATTGTCCATGTGTCTGTCGGTTCCTGGTGACTGCAGTCAAACAGGGCAGGTGGAGTGAATGGATTCATGGCACAGAAAAAGTGCAAACCACGGATAAATGGCTTTTGAAATCCATGACATTTCCCAGTAGCTAATAGAGAGAGGTTAAGTGGACATTTGTCAGGGGAGAAAAACAACTGTTCCATTTTTTGGCAAGCCATACATCATTGAAACCTTCTGGCTTATCTTCAATCAAAACATTAAACCGGAGCTATGCAATAAACACTTGCGCAAACACAATAGACCAACTGCAGTTGTTATGCTGGTAGAAAGTCTACTGTATATGTGTGTGTGGAGGAGCTGACAATGGAACTTGTATAATGCTAATTGTTTGTTAGATAACTCCCAAAGAGATGACCTTCATTTCACCGTGACAGTGTGTGCCAAAGAGTGTTCAAGCTGCCATTTTCAAGTAAGCTTTATAACTAAAAATAAAAGATTGGTTTGCTAATTTGCCATAAACATTAGGCAGGACAGCAGATTCCAGCTCTGATACAGAGGAATATGAAACCAAACCAAAGGTTAGCAGTGACAAAATTTCTGTTTCAAAGACATTTGAGTAAACATGGACAAATAATTCCCAACTAAATATAGAGTTTAAATGACTCTGGAATATGTACTGATCCTATAATCCACAGTGTGGATCTAAAACTGTCCTTATAGACGGGTCAACCAGAGATTTTCCCACAAAAAAACAAAAAACAAATAACTGCTCATGATTGGTCATGTGGTGGCCCATTAGTCCTGAAGTCTGTTTCCATGTCCTTGTCTTTGAAAGATCCTTCCTTGGCACGTGGACTGTTATTAGATTCAGAAAAGTTCAGGAAACGACTCTGAACGTCTCGGCCCAGCATTGCTTCACCCATAACGCATCTATCTTGAGGAGATGTCAGTTTGCCAAAGCTCTGTTTTGTTGATCAAACATTTGATCCCCTGCTTTCTGTGCCTTCCATCTTTCCATCGCTGCATCCCCAGAGTTGATAAGACTCTTGACCTGTTTGAAAACCTGGTGCTGGGATTCAAGGTCAGCTGAGGCTGAGATAAATGGCTGACTGAACCACTTCTTGTGGTTTTCATTTAGTCCTCTACCTCCTTGTTCTGCTCTTGAGCCTGCCGACTCCAACCATGTTGGACTTAACCACAGATCTGCAGAAAAAAAAAAGACGAATACAGGTCAGACGTGGTTAAGATGTCTAAGTAGTGACCATCAAACACAGCACAGTATGGATTTAAAGGTTGATTTGTTAATTCTCCTTCATTTACCTGAAAGATGCAAGCAGTTTGTTGCTATGCTCAGATTTCCCCAATGGGCCTACAACATCAGTCTTTGGATTCTGAGAGCTGTGGACAGAAACAACAACAGCATTAAGACATGGACATAACCATCTGAGTGCCTGAGGGAGTCAAACCTCTACAAACGGGGGATATTGTCTTGCATTATTATGTTACTTGAAGAAAAAATAATTCAGGGTCAACTGAGCAATTTCCTTGAAATTCCAAACTAATGCATTTTTAGATGCCTCATGGGCAGAAATGCAGGGCGTGTCTAACAAACACCACCTAGGATAACATCTAGAGATGGTGACTAATCCATTCGGGTGGTTTCATGACTGCAGCAACTCAAAGATGCCCCAAGCAAAAACAGAAATCTAAACTTTCCAGAAATAGAAGCACTGCTAATAAACCTTTGTGATTTCTTGCAACTCCTCCAAGGAAATGCGGGCCTTTCTCTCCACAGGCCTACCTACCCTCATACTGTTAAACCATTATCACACACTGAATCACTATGCCTCCTCATTGACTCGTCCTCTACATCAACATACTGCTCAGGCTCGTCACTCTGGACTGAAACTGGAAGGAGACAAAAAACTTCTTTGATACTATCTAGCATCCAAAGGAGAGTATGTGATGGGATGGGTCTGCTCTGCTATAGGTCTTTGTAGATGGAAGAAGGAAAAGTAGGGCGGGAAGTGCGCTCACCTTTCATGACAGAAGCCGGAGCAAGTTTTATCAGCTGGGTTCAGGCATTTGCAACGGTCGGCTGAACGGCGAAGGCGAGACAGGGTACTTCCCAGACCATAAGGGAGGATTTTACTGTGAAGGAAATTGAAAATTATTAAGAGAACACTGGTGAAAGGATGTTCAAATCTGGGATTAGTTTAGAAATAATCCCTGAGTGCTACAGGGGGTTAGGGCGAGGGACTTGTTGGGGCTATGTGTAAGGGGTCTGAAGCACTCAGCAGCCTCACCTTGGTGTGTTGACCCAGATAATATCCAGGTGGCAGAAGTAGATGCATTCTTTATCATCCCAGCTGTTACAGGAGCAGCGTTTGGTCCTGACGTGTTGTGAGCGTGGAGCCTGAGCTGGCAGCTCTGCCCGGTCTGATAAGGGGCGTCCACAACCTAGAAAAACACAAGAAATTCCGAGATTAAAAAGCGACGACTAATCCTTTGCTGTATGACTGTGCAGTTAGTGATTATCACATGTAAATACAAACAAATGGGCTGACACCCATCAGCGCAGTTAAACAAATGTGACTGGGATAATAGTGGAACCCACTTACGGTATCAAAGAACTTAATCCAAGTCAAACAATCCTGCGAGCTCACTAGAAGTGGTTGTATCAATAATGATGTGATTACTCTCCAATAAAATATGGGTTACTTATCAAAGTAAGTACAAGGTTGAACCCAACTCTCATGCGTGTACTCTATCTAGGGTGAGAGGCTGAATTAATCTGTACTGATTTTTGTAACATTACTTATTTTGGTAAACTACAAACCCCTAAAATCTTTATTTAAACCAGTCTATGTCAAGATTTTATTACATGACATTTATGACATGAGCAGCCAGAAGGAATATATAGTGAAAGCAAGTTCATAATTTGTAACTGGATTGACTAAAATCCAAATCCTAAAAAAAAATCCGAAGAAATATAAAAAACAGTTGCTCACCTTCTTGCAGAGCCATGCAGATGATGATCAAAGTCAGGGTCTTGCACATGAAGGAATCCATCATCATCCTCAATGTGTGAAGCTGTGATGTGTAAAAGCAGGAGCGGGTCACTTTACACACTCCAAGAGGTGTAGACGAGTCTTAAAAATCTTGTGTGTTGAGCAGCAACAGGTGCTTTGTGTTCATGTCCCTGCCAGGACGTCTACTTATACCCCCCTGTGTGTAACATAACGATGGCCCCTCCCACCTCTGTAACCTCATCTGTCTATGCAGAACAGTGCTGTTACACAACACACACACACAGCCCTCCTCGCATTCCAGCACTGACCTTAACGTACATACAAACCTGTCAGCGCCCCCAGCTGGCCAAGAAGGGCAGGGAGAACGTGTGACAAGGTTTCAAGAAGAGCCAGCACACAACGCTGTAGGCTGGTTTTAGTGTCTGTAAAGAGGACTGCTCCAGTAGGAGCATATGTAGATCATTAAACATAAAGACTTTTCCTTTAAGTGAAAGACAAAAGATGAAAAAACCCTGTTGGTTTGCACATATTAGTGTATGACACAGTGTGTGTATGTGTGTGTGTGTGTGTGTGTGTGTGTGTGTGTGTGTGTGTGTGTGTGTGTGTGTATGTGTGAGGACATGTCTAAGGGCAAAGTGAGAAAACCAAAAGAATGTGAGAGAAATTGTGGTAACGTAAAAGAACAAATGATGTAACAGGAGAGGAAAAAAGAGTAAAAGAAAGTAAAAGGAAAAAAGATCAAGTTAAGACTGCTGTGTGAAATTCCACCACATGCTGAAAAAAATCTTTAAAAAAAAGTCACACACAGTCTGTTCACTTATTAGCCTTTATAAAAGGCTAATAAGTGATTCTAATGTAGTTGAAAGCAAATAAAACTAATGCATTTGTCAGCAACGGCAACTTTTCCTGTGGATGAACTGGTGTATAATGAATGATAACGCTATGATACATGAAGAAAAACACATATATACGAATCCTTACAGTGTGTGCACAAGTATTAATTATCAGTTTACATTCATTTACCTACTATAGACATGTTTTGCACCAGACAACTGCATTCCATTTAGGTGAGCTAGTACCAGCATCCTGGTATCGTACAGGCTGTGTGACTCACTGTCATTGGCTCACATTGGCTCAGTTTGACACAGTCAGTGGATGGTGGAAGGTGTTTATAGATAAATAAATACCCCCTTAATAAAATTATATAAAATAATAAATATTATATTACAAGCAAAAATGTTAAAATTTACATTAACATTAAGTACGTCAGATATTAAGTACGTCAAATATTAGTAGTTTTGAATATTAAATATCAAAACTACTGACAAGATTTCATTATACTCTTATTGCCTGTTCAGAAGTGACAGGAGGATCTGTGAGGCAATGATGGCATGCTTTGTGTTTTCCTTAGCTTTTTTTTCCCCAAGAGGCTCTGGGCATCTGGAAGAGACCATATAAACACACAGAGGGTTTGCATGTGCCACCCAGATGATATGAGGATGATGAAGTCAAGGAGAGCTGTCAGCACAACCCCCCCACCGCAAGGAGTTGAGGTCATGGCACAATCGTCTCACACACCCCTTCTCTGTCACATGAACAACAGGAACGTGCCTTGACCTTCATAACGTGATATGCAGCCGACTGCCACATCAGCTCTCTGCTGCCCACACACACACACACACACCACTAAGCATTTAGTGCAAGTCCACACACACAGAAACACCCCCCCCCCCTCCCCACACACACACACACACACACACACACACACACTCTGTTACCAGTGACAAAAACACACATCATGGATCTGACCACAGCTCAGCTGCTCACACAGTTACACTATGTCACGCAAACATCCTGAGGTATTCCTTGCTCTTATCAGCTATAGAATGGATTATATAATGCAAATCCACAGGATTGTACAAGTACAGGGAACTAATACAGTACATGCATCTGATAACAGGATGCCACAGGGAAGAAAGGATGGAATGAGACTTACAAAACTCTGACAAAGACGTGGTCAAAGCAAAGGACCAGTCTGACATCTACGTATCATTTAACGTGTTTCTGTTCTGCTGACTTTAAAGGCCTCGTATCAGGGCAGTCAGTCAAGACCCACCTCTGGCATTCAACAGAGATCTGTTTAAAGAAATGTATGTTGCATATACCAAATGCTGCATATTGTATGTAGTGACTTTTACACATTACCCACATTTCTGTTTCTTATTCATCAGCATTTGATAACATTTAATATATTATATTAATATATACTAATTATTATTATCCCTTATGTCATTATTAGTTATTTTTAAAAGTAGCTAAAATTTGGTTATTCCATGCAGGAAAAGTCGGGTCATTTTTTTTAACAATACAGTTTATGGTCAATTTCTCTGGATGTCAAAGTTCCAGTGAAATTACAATTCGTCATGTTTCAGGTTTATAGTTTCACACACCTTTTACCTTAAATGGTTTTTAAGTCCAATTGAAGTAGGAGTCGGACCAGGAAGCCACAGACAGAAACAGGAAGGAATACAATTGTTTTGTCATTGAATTCAGTTGTCACTGAGGAGCTTCAGCTAAAGTACGGAAAACCTTGCAAATCCTCAGAGCTTCAATGGAAGGTAGAAGACATTGCTGAGACTTCCGTGTGTGTGTGGTTTATAGGGGTATAGTGGGAGAGGAAATGTTAGAAAAGACTGGCATTACACCAACAATTTGTTACAGTGAAGAAAAAAAACCCTCATCTAGAGCAAATATTTGTTCATTGGTGCAGACTGGAAGAATGGGCTCAATCTAAAGGTACCCCCCAACCCATTTCCCCCTGTGCAGTGTAAAAAATGTGCCCTTATCTATTTCCCACTTCCGGCTGCTGCCGGAGGCGACAGAGGAATGTGAGATGGTGCGATGACAAACAGCGGAGCCATTATTGCAGAATCCCTAGAAAATTCCTCTTAAATGAGGTTGAACACATGGGCTGTGACACAATAACACGAACAAGTCGCCGCATTCAGGGCAGACTGAGAACCATAAAAACGTGTCTTTGCCATTTATGGACCTGGAAATTTCGAAAAACATATTCTCTGATGTTAGCTGCATAGCATCACCAGCTATGCAGTTTACTACTTTCAGTAGTAACGGATCCCAGCATTACTTTAAAGGCTAAGAGTTAGCGAATCATTAGCCCTACACTGGATTTGGGAAAGGCCACACTCCAATGAGCCAAACTCGTTACCTGAGCATTCACTCATGTCAGCCTCTTGGATCTGAGTAAGAGATGTCAGACATCACATCAGACAAAAACACCGCCGTGCCTTCCTTTTTCCTTCTGGGGACAAAAAATGCATGGAGGACAGGAAGTACACTTGGCAGGGAGCAAGTGGAGTTTGAGGTGAGAGAGAAGCAGTGAACAGTGAGTCATACAGACACGGCCCTGATATGAGCGAGGTGAGGAATGAGGATCAGCCTCTGTATGAGTAGAAGGATGTTTTGATACCAGCATCACAGACAATGAGATTCACTCTGCGTATTTGAAATGAGTGATGAGGGCTGTCTGCTACACCTGTCTGCAAACACCAGTCGACCACACACACATCACCAGTTAGTCCACAAAGAACGAGAACAAGGCTGATGGAAGCTCTGAGTCATGTGACGTGGTTCTTGGTTCTGCGTAGATACAATGAATAAGAGTATTGTTATATTTCACCATTCGTGTTCTACAACATGAGACTGCTGGCACTAACGTCTTCAGCTCAAATTAAACAACGTACGTGAGCGCAGAGATTCGATCTTAACCGTGGGAACAAACTAAACTCAAAGTTCACATACGAGTGTTTTCTGACGCTTTTGTTCATATCCAGTGGGCTTCTTCAGCAAATGGGACTCGGGGGTTACAATCTACACCCAGATATGACCACCAGTTTTAACATGACTGAAGTTCTGTACTTGTTGAAGGTCACATGATGAGAAAGGCCATGCGGTGCGGTCAAAAGCTCTGGAAAAAGCATGAGCACTTATTTAAACAAAACGTTTAAAAGGAATAACTTTATCATACCGGGAGATACAGAGGTCACAGAAAAACTAAACACTGAGGACAAAAAAATAAAGCAAATCTTTACAGATACACATATAAAACTAAATTCAAAGTTGAAACTGAGACAATTTAATGCTTTTTAATGCCTGAAACATGTCTCAGCAGGACTGACCGTGTTGTCTAAACCCTCACTCAAAAGGAAAGCCGTACATTTTATTTCAAAATTATTATTATTCATAGTCTTTGCATTTATTTCCATGTTTGCAGATCACCCGAGGCTTAAACTGTGGAAGTCCCATAGTAACAGACATCTGTGACTCATCTGCACCGGGATCTGGTTTTAGACGAATGAATGAAAACTGTCCATGGAACGTAAACTGTGAGATCAAGGCGACGTCCTCCTACAGCTTGTTTTGTCCATTTTGTCCACGTTTTTATTCATTGTTTTGCAGTGAATAAGATCATGGACAAGCAGCAAACGCTCACATCAGAGAAACTTGAATTGGAGCGTGGCTGCTGTTTTTCATTGAAAGTGACTGAAACGTCGAATCTGTTAAATAAATTTCATTTCCACTCTATGAGGGGAAAAAGATTCTTATTTCTTCAGCTGCATGCTTGCATTAAGGTAACATGAGAAGATACTGTCCGTGTCTGTTTATCCCTGCTGTAATATCTTTGATATGTCCATTAACTTCAGCTGACACATCATCTTCAAGTGGAAACCAGACACTTCAACATGTTGGAGAAAATGAAACCGATGCATCATTTGTTCATATTTTTTAGCTTTCATTTTCCTAGTTTTGCTGAGGTGGATTTCCACGAACATCAGGAATCCCCCCTACCCGCTCAACATGAGACACAAAGGGCTTGTGTGCCCTGTTCTAGAGAAACTTATCATACTCAACCTTTGCAAACGTGTCACGCTGTTTGATTAATAACAATATTACATCCATATAAAAACAGTTGTTCTTCAGCCAAATCTTTGTCCTGTGTGAATTCTGTAACTATGGACTCTAACATGAAACCATAAGAATACACAATGAACTCCTCCCTTCCCTCTGCACTTCAGAAGTTTTCAGTGTGAAGTCCAATACCTTCAGTTTGTGATGTGATCATTCTTTTCCCTTGCTTTCTCCTGCCACCCAGTGGTCACATGAGCCATCTTCAGCACTGAGGCACAAACACAACAGCACAGAGGACAACAGGAAGATCAGTTATCAGGTGTACAAAAACAATGGAATATAACAGAATGGAGGCAGTTTTCCATTGGTTTGAAGTAAAACAATTGTTTTCATGATGGGGAACAGAATTTGAGCAGTGAGCATGACTTTACCTCGGCCACAGGGTGGTGCCACATTCATCTACACAGTGTCAGCAGCTCTCTGGAAAACAAAGTCTGGCTTTTTAAAAAACAGCAAAAAGAAATTATGAAAGAAAACACAGCACAATAACAACATGAGACATGAGAAAAATACAGTGCAGTAAATTTAAGGGAAGTAATACCAGTAACCCTGAAGTTGCAGTGGACATGCAGAGAGAAATGAGCTGTTATATACTGAAAATGTATTTAAAAGAACACACGGGGTGTTTCATGTTTAAGCTCTGTAAAGGGTCAATAGTGTAGCCAAAAAAAATCAAACTCAAATCATTGAAGTTCTGCTGAAGAAAATTCAACAGCAATAATAACATTAGTAATTAGTAATAATTTTCTAGCTATAAAATAAATCACCAGACCAGAGTCTGGTTTGAAACATACAAAGTTGTTTGATTTTCAGTATTTACTGTATTATACAGAGACAGATCACATGCAGGACAGGACAGTGGTTTCGTTAGTCTTTGCTTCTGTGAACTACTCTTCATATTGTGCAGCAGTTTTGTTGTTACATGTTCTAACTGTGAACTGATGCGATCGGTGCTGGACATCTTAGGTCTGTGTTTCAACGTGATGACACAAACCACACTTCGCTTTGTGTACTCACATTAGCTCTGAGTTGTGTTATGAAATAGTTTAATCCTGGTTCAGTGCGTTAGGCTAATTCAAGACAGGCTTTTCACTGCTGTGCTGAGTTACCATAGCAACTGAACTTGCATTAACTTGAGCTGGTTTTGTGACTGAGAAGCCAGGGTCAAGGCCAAAGGTCGCTGGCCCCACTAATCCTGCTTTACGAGACGGGACGTTGCTTCTTGAACGACACGGTGCTGTTGAATTTGTTCAGTGTCGTTTCTCAGTGCTTTGAGAACCATGAATTAAATCCCACTCAGCTCCAGTGTGTTTTTGTTTGGAGCCTTAAATCAAAACATGAGCATATATGACCAACATCAGAAACCACATTTATAAGTGAAAAAAAAGGGTTTTGTTTGGGTAACTTGAGCCTTTTACTACAAATCATACATTATATCCTTGTATTTTGTCACTTTTAAATGTAGCTTTCCAACCGTCCAGGCAGTCACTGACTTACATTTTGAAAACTTCTCAGTCACTGTAACAGACTCAAAAAAAACACACAGGCGTACCACAGTTTTAATATAAATCTGTAAAAATGAGAAGTTTAATGGTAAACATGAAAATGACAGTGATTGTATCATTTATAAAAGCAACAACACAAAAATACATGTATCTGTTTATGAAAAAAACTGTACCGTAGCTACCATGTAGGTGAAACAGGTTTCCTCTGGATATCAAATCATTTGTCAGTGCACTCCAAATGTCTTGATCTGAAACTTCTTTTCATAAAGATCTTAGAAAAGGAGGTGATCGTAACCCTGCTTCTTCAAACACAAACAAAGACGACAACAGCAACAGAAAAAAAAAAAAACAACAACAACTGACAAATAATAATAAGAATAATCACAGCCTTTAAGAATGATATTTCAAACCACAACCTTGACATAAAATTGCACTTCAAAATACTGGTCGGGGTGAATAAATATTTGTAGTACCTTTCTATATCCATTTTGGTACAGTACATTAACACAGCAATAGTATATTAGAGCTGTCAAAGGGGTTAATAGAGAAACTGATTAAAACTTTGTCTATTTTCATTCCAGCTGCTTTTGCATATAGTACAGAATTTGCATAATAGCACATAAATAAATTAACACCGATGACATCAAACAAGAGGGTAAAAAAAGATTTACAAAACATACTGCATATCTAACATAGTGTCTATATATATTATTCATATAATTACACAACAGCGTCATTCAAAAGCGGTGCTCAAGTGCTCTTGCCTTTTGTCCTCGGAGACTGAACCAGAGCATGCTGCAGGATTTTCACGCACAGACTCTGTTTGTCAGTCTTTTGCACTGTCCCTTCAGACTCCCCCTCCTATCAGAGTTGTGTCTGGGAGGAAGGAGTCTTTTTTTGGCCTTGGGTGTTCTCAGGGTAAACACACCTCTCTGTAACGTGTGTGTCTGTGCTCACCTCTGGATGCCTCGTCTCTGTCCTGGGACTCGGTGGTTGCTGGATGCTGAAGCAGCTTTGACTCTTTCTGTGTGACAGAGAGTCCAAGTGGCTGCTCCCGGGCATTTCCCCCGATGCCTCGGGGTCCGCCGGGTCGGTTCGGCCGCAGGGCGACATCTCTTTGAGAGTATCTTGCCGCCGCAGCAGAGGGAACCTCCCCTTTGAAGCGTCGCTCAGTCTCCAGGATGTCCCTGGACCTGCGGGGTTAGCCGTGGCTGCTGCAGGGCTGCTCACCAGGCTGTAAAGAGGGAGGGGGGACCTGGGCTGAATCATGTGAATCCCCCCAATGGGAATCAGGAGGCTCGGGGCCTTGCTCGGCTGCTGGGAGTGCAGAGGGAGATGACTCAGGACGTTGTGGGCTCCCCGAAGCCGCGTGGGATGTGGGGTGATGTGGGTCAGACCGACCTCATCCACTGACTACAACAAAATGAGATGAAATAAAAACCTGAATGGATCTGCTGGGGGAAGTTAGGTCACTACACCAGCGACTGAAGCAGGATACAGTAGAGACAGAAAGTCAGCGAGGCAGATTTAAATTAACAACTGTTAATGCTGCACATCAATAGCAGTGACTCAACGATTACTTGGCCTTGGTGCTGAGAAAACAACTCATAAAAGCCGGGATCTGGAGAGGTGCTGAGTTACTGACCTGTGGTGAAAAACATTTTTTATCTCTGGAGGTTGAAAAGCCTCAGTCTTACACAACAAAAGCACACACTGGATATTACATCAAGAGCGTTTAGCATGTTTGTGTGTCACAGTTTGATTTGTTCCTTAAGTCCCTTTTAAAGAGAGGCTGTGTAACGTTTGTTAAACATAACTAAGCAACTACAGGATAAAGAAATTGAACTTCCCTTCATTTCCTGTGACTCTTGGGTCATCTCCTTTAAAGAGCATCCTAACACGCCTTGTTTTCTCTGACCGCTGATGGTTCAGAGTCTCACCTTGTCACATCACTGCTGGGTGTGGTCACAGGCGCAACAAATTACCCTTTTGACAAGACCCAACCCTACAGTGAAGATGAATGTGGTGAAACAATCAGAGAAGCACTGCTTTTCAGTCTGCTGTTAAGTTACTCTTTAATCATCACATCATTATGAGGCAACCTGCCTGAGAGCAAGTGGAATGGGACCACAGACAGGAAACAACAAACATGTCTCCTGGTGAGGTACTGTGGTTGAATCCAAATGTCTGGACTTTCCCACACTTGCAGACTTAGTGAAGTAATGGGCACATTCCTGGGAAGTCTGTGAGGGAAGAGGGCTATCCAGATCCAAAATTCATCAAGTCCATATGGGGCCTCAAGTGCACTTTCTGTGGACTTAAACAGAGTCAACTTAGTACTCTGTGGGCCACCTTTTAATGTGAGGATCCTCGGAGATTTGATGAAAATATTAATGCCCAAATAATTAGGGAGAGTTTTACTGTCAATACCAACTATCAAGAGCTAGTTAACATCAGCCACCATAAGCTACTGGTCATTCCAGACTAAGTAAAGCTGTGGCAGCAAACGCCTGAGGACACTTAACTGTGTGTTTTAATTTGTATTAAGTGAACTGTTATTTCCTCTTTTTAAAAGTAACAAAAATTACAATACCAACATGCCTCTAACATTTTAGAGCAGGAATGAATTAATTAGCGCCTGTTGGATTCTGAACTTTTATTTTCCCTATGTCTGGTTATTAAAGATATGCACTGAGTGGAATTTTATAGGTGAAATTACAGTATTACAATGGTGTGAAAAATAATGCTAAATACTAAAACTAATAAAAGCAAAATACATAATGTATGTGTGTTACGAAAATCTACATACAGAAGGTCAAGTGTTGCTCTTTTGTCATTCACAGTAGCAGGTTTACATCAGGTCACACATGGATCCATCAAATATTTAGGCATTTAAAAATGACTGCACTCACCAAATACACCCAGTTTACAGATGTAGCTAACGTGAACACAACTGCCCTGTAGAGAATGTGTATTAGTATCTAGTCCTATGAGACCTATATTAGTGTGGAGAGGAAGTGGTGAGGCTACACCATAACATAACCACAAGTTTGGAGAAGACGTGATTTTATTTAATTTTATTTTATTGGGGTGAACTGAGATATTCACCCACTGTGTTTTCGTTGTCGACATGTGGTTCCAATCTCTGGTATTTAACGATCGGCCTGCTTCTCATTTTATCAGTGGCTGCCCAGGGAAAACATGTTGTGTCTATTTGGGAGCTCTCCTGCATTATTTTAAGGCTGGGAGCTGCAGGCTTGGTTTGACTGATATAAAACAAGAGAGTTGCCTTTCCTTCCTTTTCCAATAAATGTACGACTTTAAAATAACCTCCTATGTACCAGCCTATCTATATTTGTTCTAGGTGTTGACTTACTGGGATTTAACTGAGCCACACAAGATTAGCTTTGTAAGCCAAAAGCTGATTTATTTAAAACTGTAGGCTAAACTAACAGAGATGGATCAAGTCACAGGTGAGTGAAGACTGTGGTTTGAACGTAAGCCACGTTTCGACCAGCGTTAATTATACACACAACGTAAACACAGCGAAATCCAGACTATAACATAAACAAACAAACAAACAAACAAAAAACAATGGCTATTATTTGTGGAATGTTTTTGGAAACCAGAGCTGAAGGGACTCACCAGTCTTGCTGTAAACGGTCGGTCCCGTGGGTGAAGACAGGTTTGACACTGAGCAGAGGTGTCTGCTAGGGAGCCCAGAGGCCCAGAGGAGTCTGATCCATGGGGCTGGACTATCACAGGAGAAAGACCTCTAAGGGGGGAGACTGGCCTCAGTGGGGAGGTGGAGACATGACAACCGGATGGGGAGAGGGAGGAAGGAGGAGCAGGGGAATGGCAAGGCCTGGGCGAAGGGCTACAAGGTGGAGATGACTCCCTTCGTGGAGTCAGGGACTGAGTACTAGGAGAATGGGAGCCTCTGGAGGACACCGAAGCTGAAGCGTCGAGGCGTCTGCGGGCAAACAGGGCCCTCCTGGTCCTGACCGAGCTCTTCTGGGTAGAGTCTTTGGGAGTGAGTGTAAGCGATCGGCTGGGCTCGGGCTCCATCGGCTGGCCTGAATGAGGTTCCTCACTGTCAGAGGAGGCAGTGTGAGAGCTTTCAGCCATATTGGACCTGCTGTCTTCACATCTACCTTCCTTGTCCTTTGCATTGTTGTCCTCATCACATCCACCATGTCCACCTTTCCCCAGATCAGAGGACTGCTGATCTTGTTGTTTATCTGGGCGAACTGATTGGTCTTCACAGACTCCTAGGATAGGGAAATCCACTTTTCAACACATTTTGCTTTCTCTCCACTTTTCTTACTCCACCATCCAACTCCATTCTTTAGTTGAAACAACTCAACAAATCAATCATACAACCAAAACTCATTTGGACCATTTTTTTCACCCTGTCAAGCATAAAAATTCTTGTAGAAACACATGAAATGTCATGTTGGTTAATTAAAATCTTACATTTCCTCAATGGACCAATGTGTGTAAATGTCCAGGACATAACATCTGACTGTGCGAGCATTACTGAGCTGTGCTGTGGCCAGTTACAACCAGCTGAGTACATTTTTTCCCTGGGTGTAACGTATGAGAGCCTCTCCCACGTTTCCCATGTCAAACCTTCTCCCACACATCTTCCATCTTTTAACTTATACGCCCAAGACCTTGATATGCTGTGTTTATGTTTCTCTTCATACACATGTGAAATGTTACAGCTCAAACAAAGAGACTAATTATATAACTTGACATAATTAGTGCAAAGTTCATATTCCAAAGTCTTCAAACAACATCCCCCACCCCCATTTTGTGAAACTCAGCTCAGATATTAAAATGTAGGCCCCAGGTGCTCACAATCAGCAGACATCCATCTACACACCACACAACACATTCCCACTTGTGGTGCAGACAGGAAGTTAAAACACTGCGTCGAATGTCATCTGCATTAGATCTTCAGACTTTTAAGCATTAAAAAATAGCCAAGGCAGAAAATACTTGTTAAGGTTAATCCAAAAGTATCAGCAGTCGCAACATGTTAGTAGAACTTCTCAATCGCAGTTACACATAAAGATAAACAACAACACAGCATACCTTCACCTGTGTCATCTGGGTAACAACAGGTTTCTTTTCCACGGGGCTTAGATGTCAGGTGTTCAGTGAAATTCCCTGAAAGAACAAAAGAGAAAGTGACAAACTGACTGAACAGAAGCATCAGAGACCTGTCAGTGTTTTTCATTGACTGTCCTCACCTTTGGCTGTGAAAGCAACCTTACATTGACTGCATTTACGTGGAGGGGATTCTGTGGAGAGGTCGGTGCACTTTTGCAGCACACTGGCTTCCTTAAGGTGGAATCCACAGTCCTCACATCGACACTTCCCTCCATCTCCACCATGCACAACGCCACACTTCTCATTTGATCTGTTGGCGCAAAGAGATCGAGAGTTCAGTTTGGTCCTCAGAGCGTTTCCCTGTCAGTTGTCTATTGATGCTGGTCCTCTCAGGACGACGGTGACAATCAATATGAGTGTAACTGGAGCTTACAGACAGGCTGTGGGCCCTTTAGCACCTGTAAGCAGCTTTTTAGTGCCTGTATTTATCCAGTGTAAGTGCGCTATCTGTTTGGCCTTTACTACATAGTGAGCTCACACTGTGGCAGCTGGGCCTGGGGTCCAACCCTCCATGTACACTGAGGGTCTCTCAGCGAGGCACCCACTTCAGCTTCAATAGAGTCGCTTTCATAAGCCAAAACCAGACCCCCACACCCTCCCACCCAAGCACCCCCCACCGCCTTATAACCCCATTACAGCTCACACTACCACTGAGTCCAAACAAGGGGGAGCCTACGATGTGGCCCAAGGTCCGGGGTTTGCTGCAGCCGGCCAATAAAAACAGCTCAGAGAGGGAGGGAAACCCTGGCCCAGACCAGCTGCTGCTCCAAATAAGCACGAAAAAACACAGAAAATGAAAACACATTCCTACGACAAACAATCGTTCTGATTATAATCGGCTGTTTTTTCTTCTATTTTCACGGCTGAATAAACTCTGTAGGTATCATAAATGGTGGCTTTTACAGTCTCAGAAAACGTAGTTAATGAAAGAGAAACACTATGCCCGTACACTACACTCCTTTGCTATTAAGCAGCTGTATTCATAGGTTGTTCTTGCAATACTCATTCACACCCAAAATGTATGTCCCTTTGCCTTCCCCCCTATGGCAGTGATAAAAAAAGGCAACATTCGACTACCTTTCTGCCTCAGTTTTGTCTTTTTGTGGCTCAGACAGACTGAACAGACGGAGATGGAGAGAGCGAGCAGGCGTGAGGATGACTCACTCTTTTAGGAAGGCTGTGATGAGCGTCAACATGAGTCACAACGGGGATTTGTTCACAGACACACTCCCAAACCAAAAAGAGACACACAGATGGCACTTCTCCGTACCCCCCCACCCCCCGCTTTGCTGTGCTGCAGTGTTTATTTTTGATGGGTATCAAAAGCACTGAGAGTGTCTGGTTTAACCTCACTAAAATTTGATTTGAAAAGACGTGTGTGTGCTTCAGTTAAGAGAAATAAATATCATAGCTGTGTCCAAACAAATTCAAACCTTGCATGTTTGCACACTGCATTTTAGAGTTTCGGTGAAATGAGTCTGTCATTGCCGTTTTTGTTACCTTTTCAACATGGATTAAATTACTTTCTGATTGTGGTTCTTCCACTGAGTCTATTATTTCCTATATCCAAACACCTTGGGATGTATTATTGCTATTGCCACTCACCAAAGAATAACAAGGTGGGCTGCGTTCAACTCATAAACCCTTTTTCAAAGTTGTTCACATGGTTAGGTCCATTTCAGTGAGAGTTATTAGCTGGTAATACAGCATTAAGTACTGTTGCTATGGTTACTTCCATTTTAATATATCAAATAATATACTGTATTACACTCTGCTTTAGAAAACTAGTTAAAATGTAGGTTGGATTCTTGTTTGAGGCGTCCTGTTAAATTGTTGTAACAGAAACATGCCAGTCAATCAGAAACAAGTATTTTCTATGGCATGACAAAAAAAAACACTCTGTCCACTCATAGTAATGGAGTATATATTTTGACCAGATTGTTGTCATCTGGTCATGTTTTTAAAATTAATAACAGTGGGTTTGAGTTTACTACCAAAGGTACCTACAGTAGTCTAATAAATCTAATGTCCTAATAAACTGTGTTAAGCCTGACAGGCCTAATCCAGGGCTAAATAAATCCCAATATCATACCTTGTTCTGCCTCAGAGTTTAACACTGCATCTAAAGATACGACGATTAGTCAATCAATCGATAAGTCAATCGGCAGAAAATTAGCAGCCAACTATTTCGGTAAGCGATTAATCGTATGGGTCTTTGCCAAACATTTGATATTTCCAGGCTCTTAAATGTTAGAATTTGCTGCCTTGTATTAGATCAGATTTAATATTTATATATTTATTTATATTAGCACTATCGCCTCACAGCAAGAGGGTTCCAGGTTCGAACCCCGGTCTGGGCTCTTCTGTGCGGAGTTTGCATGTCCTCCCTGTGCCTGCGTGGGTTCTCTCCGGGTACTCCGGCTTCCTCCCACAGTCCCAAAAACATGCACGGGTTAGGTTAATTGGCTACTCTAAATTGCCCCTAGGTGTGAGTGTCTTTGTCTTTGTCTTTGTGTGTCGGCTCTGCGATTGACTGGCGACCAGTCCAGGGTGTACCCCGCCTCTCGCCCATAGTCAGCTGGGATAGGCTCCAGCTCCCCGTGACCCTGGATGGATGGATTTTAGACTGTTCACCAGACAAAACAAGACATCTGATGTCACTCGAGGAAGTCGTGATGAAATTTTTGAATTTTTATAGACTGAACCACATCACTGGTTATTCCAATCAGGAGATTAATGATATTCCTACTTGTCTTTTTATACAATTTGTCTGTTTTTTTCAGCCCCACACCATGGCAGGCTGCTAGATGTACATGTCCATATGTAGATGTTCTACTCACTTGATTGATGTTGTCACTCCATGTGAATGGCTGTTATGGTTTGTATAAATGAATCTCTGCAGGAGCATAGGAAGCTAGGTAGTTTCCTGGCTTCGGCCCCTAAACAGACGGGCTCTGTTGGTGCAGACAGCCAACCCTTGGCCTCTCCAACATGGTGGACAGACAACAGTTTCCAAAACATACCACACTATGTGATGCAAGCCTTCAACACTGTACGTAATGAGGTACATCAATATAAATATAGACGATATGTCTCCAGTTAAACTAATGTTATCTGCTAATTTCCCCTTTTTTATGTAGCACTGAGCTCACTCATAGCACACTATGGGTGACACTCACCCCCCCTCAGAGATCCAGACTTCAGGAGGTTGTTGGACTTCCTCCTCCTCCTCTTTCTTCTTCTGCTGATGCTCCTTCACCTCTTCTCTGTTTGATCCGTTGTCATCGGTTGACTTCTGTCCCTTCCCTGTCCCCTCATGGTCTCTGCTGATTGACTGGCTGTTGTAGACCTACACTCGAAAGAGACATGGGCAAATTCACCAATTCTGCTCCAGCATGCCCATGGAGACAAAAATTGGGAATTCTCATTGAACGTTGTGTTTTAAAGCGTTTGTTAAAGCACTTTTTTTGCCTTTGTGTGTCATGACTGACCACTGACTCAATTTAACCTGACTTTGGGAACTACAGGATTACTTAACTTAGGTGGAGTTAAACACAATAACAGTGTGGGCATGACATCCTCTCTGAGTCCTCTCTGTCCTTCTACATTTTTATCAGTCTAATAATACATTATAATATAGATTAACAGACAATTATAGTCAGTGGTTAGTGCTGTAATTACCTCCGGGGAGCATGGTCTTTTGTTGTCCTCCTGCTCCATTGACTCAGTTGTCCTGGCTGACATGGGGGACATGGTGTAGATAGAGGGACTGAGCCTCTGCTTACAGTGCAGCAGAGAGAGAGCCATCTTGCTGGAGAGGCCAGGTGGGTTGGGGTCATAGCTGCTCGTCGACCACGATGAATACACTGAGGGCTTCTGTTCATCCAGAGTGGAAGGGTTTGGTTTAATGTAGTTCAAATAGCACCAGCTATTACAGGTGCTGGACAGCAGACTGGGGAATGAAGGTCCAACATGTGTGACGGGAACACCTGGTAGACATGGCTGATTCTCCCGTGTGAGCTCCTGATTGCATGCGCTCAATGATGCCTTGTCAACACACCCCACTTCCCTCTCTTCTTCTTCTTCTTTTACTCGTTTCTGCTGCTGTTGCGACTCGGGGGGCAGCTCTATGCTGTTTGAAGGGGAAAGCATGCGCTTGTTGCCCCCTGAGCCTGATAGCCTCAGGCCGTCATCAGACCACAACTGAAAGTCTGGACTGTTCCTGTGGTTTCTGTATTCAGCTGCTGGAATGCCTACGTTGTGCGTAACAGCATCAACTGCCTCCTGGGGTTTAGGGGAGGTGGACTGAGACAGTGTGGTGTATATGGCACATGCTGGGGTGAGGGTGTCAGTTTGGAGACGCACTGCTACTGAAAGAGATGTGACTGGCCTCAGTAATTCCAGACTGGAAGTGATGTGAGGGACAGAGTCTTGGATGTGGGAGTGACTTGCTCGAATGTCTGAATAATCATCATGTACGGGAATCTCCAGCTTCAGCCCTGTGGACATGGGGAGGTAGCGAGCTCTGGCTGCCCCTGATGGTCCATGTGTAGGATAGGGCTGTGGGGCTTGGGAAGGGGGCTGTCCTGTATGGATGTGTAAGGCCTCTTCTTTTACAGGATCTACAGAGGGACCGTGAGTTAGAGAGAGTTCTGTGTTGCCTGTTAGCTGAATATTTTGACTAAGCTTCCACTGAGAGAAGATCTCTTTGCACTGAGATCTAACTGGATTACGCAAGACTGTGTCACCTGATAAAGGCGAAGCAGGGGACCTACTGCAGCACGCAGAGGTGGGGCTTGCTTGAGAGGATGTGTTAGTTGTGACATGTTCAGGACTACGGCTTGGTATGGTACACTGGTCCTCCTCCTCCTCATCTGGATCTCTGACAGCAGTGTGTCTCATAAGGAGACACTTTCTTCTTTCCCTCCAGCCTACTGCGGAGCGCTCAGGGGACAGACTGCTGTAGTCAAAAGACTTGCTGCGGGTCTCGGCCATCAGGACACTTGGTTGTGGGTCGTGAGGTGCCTGCTCAGATGCTGAGCGCCTCATCTCTCTGTGATGATGCACTCCAGGCACCGCTAGCATGTGAGGAGCTCTTGATCTCCTCAGTGGTGACGATGTTGCTATGTCCATGTCTGGTCTGTTTGGTTCCTCAAAGGATGTGGAACGACTGGATGCATAGGACGCACTACTGTCCTGACTAGGGCTACGGGGCAGAGATATAGAGTCAAAACTGGATTCCCCTGAGGACTGGGCAGCCTCAGCTAGACGTAGGCGCTTCTTCTTTGGAGGAAGTTTCTCAATAGGAAGCTGGGCCAGAGAGGGGCTTCTCTGTGGCCACTGAAATTCATCAGCTTTCTCTGAATGTTTTGCTATAGAGGTTGGTTCTACTGAAGTCTCTGTGCTCATGTTGGAGTCCTCTGTCACCAGTATTTCTGGAACTTGCACATTGTGCTGGCGCACCAGCTTTCGGGTTGCTAGTTTTGTCGACTGTTGTTGGGGTTGTTTCTGAGGGACCAGTTGATATTCGTCATGAGGCGGAGAGTTTTTTGTTGCCTCAGCACCTTGAGTCTCACTGCACAAAGATTCTTGTTTTTCAAATGAACTAGTGTGTTGAATTACTGAGCAGGTTTGCAGTGTGGGTCTTCTGGGGCCCTCATACGTTACACTGCTTTCATCTCTACCCTGTCCTGACAAGAGGGCAGGAGAGGGTAATGATGGAGAAGAGGGGTCATCAAATTCAAAACTCTCCTCTTTCCTCCTCTTGCGCACCGCCGAAGCCCCTGCTCTGACTGCATGGTTAATTAGCTGTGAGAACTCCATTTGACTAATTACCACCTCATTTCCGGGATGATGTGTTAAGCACAGGCTTTGCTTGTGTTTCTTATAACCTTCCCAATCTTTGCATCCAGTGCCACAGGCCTCACATTCATATGGCTGGGGCTGACTTTGCTTGTGGTCAGGCACAGTGGTTACGCTGTCACGGTAAAATGAATGAGAACCCTCGTGTTCCTCTTTTGTAGGTTCGGCACCAAGTGGGATTTCAATTGCTGGCTGCCGTCTTAGCATCCCATAACGACGGGATGCCTGCATTTCAGAAGGCTGTCGTTCATCAAAGGACTGACTTAGGCGGAATTTACTGGGGCGACCACTGGAGGCATCAAATGAACTAGCTGCAGATGGCATTGAGTGACTTCTCACCAGAGGGGCGGTCGATGTTTGGCCAGATGGCTGCTCCACATTTAGGGACTGGTGATGAAATTTTTCACATGGAACTCCCATGGTGATGGAGCCACTGTTTTTATAGCCCAGATCTCCAGCTTTAGGACTGTGAATGAGTGGTTCTTTCAAAGACGAACTCTTTTGAGACTCTGAACTATTCTTTCTGGAGAGTGAGAATCTCCTTGGCTTTACACTGTCAATTTTACTGGTGTCCACCACTGCCTCGTTGATGGTGATGAGCTTGGTAATATGGTCAATGACCTGCTTCTTGGGCACCGTGAATGGGATGCTTTTGTCCTTCTGACCAGAGGGTTGCTGGTTATGATGACGAGACATCCTCTGTAGGTGTCCGAGACGTCCGTATTTGCCGAGAATGATCTCTGCATAGCTTTTGGCACTTGTGTTGGGGGGACTGTCCTGTGACTGCTCAGTACTTTCAGAGCGAGAGAAATAGCCAGATTCTGTACTGCCTTTACTGCCTAAAATTAGAGATGAGGTCTTATCGTCAGATGAATCTTGAGGACCATGTTTTCCTCTGCTGAGACGCAGGGCCAATCTCTTTTTCACTGCGTAGGAGTCATCATTTCCTGCAGTGCAGTCTTTGGCCCTGTCTGTTTCATGACTCTTGATTGAGGCTGCACTGCTTTGTCTTTCTGGATGGGAAGAGGCTGATGACAGCTGTCTGGTTTCATCCTCTGACTCAGTGACTTGCTCCTCTAAAGATCTTGGCTCCCCAAGTGCCAGACCTGCCTTCACCCTGTGGGTATGTGATTTGCGGTGTTTGTACAGGTTACTCTTGGTCTTAAATGAGAAGCCACATGGGGCACAAGGATAGGGTCTTTCACCTGTGTGGGAGCGAATATGTTTCTGCAGGACACTAGGTTTTGCACATGCACGGCCACAGTAAGTGCAGACATATTTTCCTGGTCTCTGAGGCTTACGCTCTCGTTTCTGTTTTGGGATGCCCTCTTGGGTTTCTGGTTTAGACTGGTTTGGACCACCTGCTGAGGAAGGTGGGACTTCTGGTGACAAACTACAAACTGCGGTTTCTTTTGTTGTTGTTGCTTCATGTTTGTGTTCCAGCACTGTATCTGAGTCAGTGCTCTGCCGCTGGTGCCTGAGACGCTTACGTTCAGGATGCTGTCTTCTGGACTGTTTGGGTTGCTGTAGTGTGCCATGGGGCTTCGGGGAGCCAGTTTGCTGTTGCTGACGGGGCTGGGAGGGAGACCTAGACTGCAGGCCTCGGTGAGGAGACTCTGGTTGACAATGTTCTTGACCTCCGGACTGCTCCCCAGTCGCCAGGCGACTATGCAAGGTCTCCATAAAATGGAAGGACAGCCTCAGGTAGACACGTGGGGTGCGTCTGCCTGTGTCAGGCCACAGAGTTCAAGCCAAATCATTAACTGGCTACTCAGTTTAATGTGGTAGAGTTCTATCAAATTACATCCACTTTAGTTGACGGTCAGACCTCATAATTTTCACTTGTGTTACTAAGACTTTTTTGCTTGGTGGCAGGATGATACCATCAAACACAAAACGACAGAGTCAAAGAATGCAGCTGTGATATATCATGTGCTGTGGACGAAGTCCTCTGCCATGCTGACGTGAAGTATCCCATCATGAATCAGCCAGTCACACACTCTGATGTTCAGTTGATTTAGTTCAAAATATGATTCTTCAATTCTGTCTTCTCAACAGGAAGATCTGTGAAGACAAACAACTCATTACATGGAATAGTGCATATAATTCAGTTTTGAGACACAGATAACCCTCTGACTCTGTTCTCCTCGCTAAATATGCATATTTATGTTTCATGTCTTACATAATCACTGTATGTGTCATAACATTCGGCTTTCACTTTCCCCCGGCTGCTGAACACTTTTAAATTAGGATGGTTTATGTAATATTTTTTTGTATAAACATATATAAGCATGAAGTAAAAACGATGATTCCTTTAACGTTCCCCAAGAGAGGAAATGTATCCATTGACTGTGACAGGAACATTTCAGTAACAGCATTATTTGAAATTGTGGTCTTCAATGATTTCTAATCAACCATGTATTAATTAATTTAATTTCAAAGCCATGGACTGCAATGTCTTTCTGTTGGACAGCACTATATTACATTTCACACCCACTCCTAAAAAATGAGTCCATCTTCCTGCTGAAAGACAGACCCAAAAAAAAAAAAAGATGCCAAATGAAGATGGAGATACAAGATCCTACTGCTTGTGGAGGGAGTTACATCATTTCCACCAGTAAATGAACATGATTTCAGTAAAACATAATTATTCCTATTAAAATTAGTTGTCACAGAAGCACCTTTTTCATTTTAGGTCTTAATGAACTGCTTTGCTTGAAGTTTTCTTTGCATAATTAACTAAGAGACTGTGGCATATGAACCTGACAGTGTGTTAAGATGCTGTAATTAATGCTGCATATTGACATGTTGTGTCATCGAATATCAGATCACGTTTCCTTGAAAATGATGTTCCTCAGACAGTGCTAAAGTACAATACTACAGCATTACAGCACATGTGAATGGCTCTACCTGCTTCATTACTTATATGGTATGGCTCATTTTTAACTGATCAACTGTGATTTATTGATACTTAAAAAGGCCAAGCCGAATGAAGCTGAGAGATGGCTGTTAGCTGTGAGTGCACACACAAGGTGACTGAGATACCGAAGAAAACTCCCGGTGTTTTTTTGTGCCAGCTTACTGAAACAGTAAACAAGGCATCCCACGCACTGACCAGCTGGTTTCTACACCCACGTTCTGGTGGAAGACGGCAAAGATGCTGGATTATTTCCAAATTACTGATAACAGGTTGACAACCATCTTTGGCTTAACTTGTGGGAACAGTATACATGCCAGTGTTGGATGAATATTAAAGCAATACTTTTCTTCATAACAAAAAGCAGGAATAATATCTAGGAATATGATTTATGTAGTTTGCAGAAGACCGTTTAGATGTCAGAGCCCTAAATGTCTTGCAGTGAGACTAGTAAGTGCTAAATGTAGGTCAGACAGGTAGTGCCTCACTAAAACCGGACTAAGAGCTTTTGCAGGAGAGTCATAAACTCAGTCGTCTTACTGGAAATAATTTCTTAAGAGTTCAGGCTGTGAGACACTCAGTGCTCGCATACTCTGCATGTGGGTGACAGTGAGTGGAGTGAAATAAATTTCAGATGGAGCACTTGAAGTATAGAAATGGCACCTTAAACCAAGTGACATATTTTTTAAAATCATGCAATGCATCTGCTCATTTACACTCTTGTGTGTCACATTTGTTCCAGAGTGAACCAAAGACTGTTCATTAGCGCTGCCTCTCATAGTGCAAATGAACCTAGCAGGCCTTCTCTCTACATGGATTCTGTTTTCCCTCTGTCCTTGGCTCTCAGCCTCAGTGAAGCAGTTGTAAGCCTTTGCTAGAAAACACATGTCTAGGTGCAATGTTCTCAGTGTCAAAGGCAGACAGCTGTAAGGCAAATGACTACATGTTTAGTAAGAACTGAATATCAGTGTTATTCTATAGCAACAATTCATCATAAATCAGTACATCTCTTCTTAAAGGGAAACTTCACCAATTTTACATATCAAAGTGTGTTTATGGGTGTTGGGGAGTTCCACTCCATATGTGGGAAAAAAAAGTTGTAGAAAGCCTTTTGTTGCTCCAGAGGGAGCTGTGTGATGTCTGATAAATGTTCTCAGTTGACATCACTTGAATCAGCGTTGGCTGGGGCTGAAGTATACAAAAAAAAAAAGTCTGGGATGTGTGGAGTTAGAAAGAAATGAGCTTACAAAATCTCTGTAGCCTGCATCTGTGCTTGGGGCTTGCAGTTTGAGGCTACATTAGCTGCTACCAGCATAACACACCCGTCTGTGGTCTTTTTTGTCTATCATGAGTCCGACAATGTTACAGGCATGCAAAGCTAAATGCTGTTTTCCACACAGTCGTTGGACATCCTTTCCAAAAAAAACAATGGGCCTTTATCTCAGCAGACATTTTGACAAATTGACATTTTGAAAAAATATTTTGCTTATTGCATTTAAGTGGTCCAGTAAAAGCCATGCCAGTCAGTGAGAGGGCACAATAGAAGGTTCATGGAACTGGCACCCTTAAAGGGAAAGTAGCCATCGTTCATAGTTCAACTAATTCTACCTGTGCCTTTCCTGCTAATGTCTGCCTATAGAGAGAAAAACTGCTGAATGGGTCTCCTCAGGCATTAGGCCGTGATATAAGCAATGTGTGCAATACAAATATATGCTGTATTTAGTCTGTAAACAGGCTGCTAAAATCTGTAAACTACAGTGTACAGTGGCACAATTTTAATCTACACATACGTGCAGCGTGGGCATACAATTACAGTTACAGTCTGCAGAGTGCACCTCGAGATAAGTTAAACACAATTCTCTTATATAAACTTGGGAAATGTTGCATCCATTCACACACCACACAGAAAGAGAATATTGTATAAATGGCTTTTTAAAAATCTTGTCAATTTCCTCTTCTCACACTAATGGGCACCCAGCGGTGGTTCCTATGGTAACGGCCCTAAACCATGTGGAAGCAGATGGAAGGAGAGCTGGAGGGCTAAATTTATCTTCCAGCATCCTCACTGACTACAGAGAGAGAGGGAGAGAGGGAGGCAGGCGAAGGTGCCTCCCTCACAGAAGCTACAGCTTTTTGTAGAGAGACTGGTACACATCTCAAAAGAAAATCAATACTTTGGGAGACTTGAATTTGTACTATACACGTACTCCTCTATTCTTTCAGGGGGAACCAGAGAGGAAAATGCGTGCATGGGGATGACAAAGAAAGCTGGACCATTCTCCACTCAGCCACAAACACAATTTTAAACCCTACCGTTGTTTTTTCCTATTAAACTAAAAAATGCAGTACTCCAAAACACAAATAAAACAGATTTATGTGTAAAAATCCGGATGTTGAGGCGAAAAGTAGGAATTTCATCAACAATTTTACGATAAAACACCATGAAAACAACGTACTAATCTGGACTTATCTCACCACCATTCTATATCATCATTTTCCATCTGACCTAAGCAATGCCATAACCATCCTCATCTGTTCCATCACCATGTCAGCTGAGCATTAGCAATGCTGTCAAATCAAAAACCGCAGCTTCATCAACAGCCTGATAGCGGCGCTCTCTGGGGACAGAGGAGGAGAGCCTTCTGGGAGTCAGCGCATGCACAGCCATCCCTCTGTCTGTGTGTGTGTGTGTGTGTGTGCATTGGGAGTGCTCCCCTGTCCACAGGAGGACATGCCAAGCATAGGAGGCTGGATGCACAACACAGGGAGTTCATTCACTCTCACTCTGAGCTGTGAGCTTTAATACATACACAGCCCACGAGCTACTCACTATATGCACTCTCCCTCTCCTTCATTCACACACAGACACACGCACAGACACACACAAGCACAAACACCCTCACTGCAGAAGCTGTGCTGTCTGCATCTGCCTAAAACGGCTAAAATATTCATTTCAAATGTCTCTGTTGCTCAGAGTATGAGCAAGAGTATGATTACTGCTTTTTCCACTGCCTCACTGATGAAGCAGCCTTTTGCAACAACAAAGACCTGAATGGAGAAAATCCCCCCAGACCTCACATCACGTCACTAACATCACCTCATACACGCCAAAATCACTGCAGATGACAAAAATATATCAATGGCATTTTTTTTTTTACCTGGTAGCAGGTAGTATTGTCCTCCTATTGTGAATGACTGGAAACGGGGAGAGCAGGGACAGTCAGAGAGAGGTGAAGGGAAGAAGAGAGAGAGAAAGGATGAATGAGAGTGACGGAGAAGAGAGAGGGGTAATCGAGTCTCCGCTCTACGTGCACTGGGCTGACAAACAGGTAGCTGAGTATATTATGCGTATGAATGAGGAGGAGGGGACACTCTCTCCCTGTCTATCTCCACCTCTTTCATACACACAGCCCCCCACCCCCCAGTGTCTCTCTTTCAGGTCAAAGTGAAGTAGCAGCTCCTTATTTGGAAGTTGACGTAAGCTTGTGTTTCTTTTGGCAGCGGTCTCGGGCTGCACAGCTGGCAAAGCGGTGAGAGGTAGAGGGGCAGGGCGAGTGGTCGGTGTTTTAATTTGACTGGGAGAGGGGGCAGAGGGGGTTACTTCATATTTTTAAAACACAGGTTACCCATTCAGGTCTCATTTTCCAGCATAGGTGGAGAGCTATTGCTGCTGCATTCTGAGAAAACCCTGGAAAATCTGAAAACATATAAGGACCCGCGTGGAAAAAAAAAAAAGAAAGAGAGAGAGAGAGAGCACAGGCATTCGGTTTTTAAGAGCAGCTCCGGAGAATGTCCACACACCACAGTGAGAGTGTTCATGCTCTTGCCAGAGGTCCGGCTGAAACAAGTCCAGGCAACTCTGACATCACTCTCTGCTCTTCTATGCCATGCCCCCACCCCGACAACACACACACACACACACACACACACAGCTACACTAACTGACTTTTCTCAGCAGGCTGAAAGCTTGCAGACATGTGGAGCATTGAGGGAATACCAGCCTGTGGGATGAAGGCAGGTGGTCAGCCGCTCATCTGGACGGGTGTGAAAAGAGGAAGCAAAGAGGGGAATGGAAGACAGCCCAGGGTGTCCATCCTGCACCAGGCAACAGAGAGTCCTTGTGACTAGGACTCCTCATTTGAAAGTGGTATGTGAAAGCCAGCTCTGACATTGAAATCTCTGGATTAAGGCTGATGATGGACAATTTTATCCCAGTCAATAAAGCATTTGAAACAACACTGAGACAATTATCCGAACACAAAAGTCACAACTAAAACAGCTCCTGTAAGAGTTACAGGCCATCATCCTTTTCGCAGTATTATCAATCTACTATACTACCTGCAATTTTGTACACGCACACCCAATATTAAGTATGTTCCTAACCGCCTGTTGTTGTTTTTATTGTTATTATTATTTTTGGCATTTCTACTCTTTAATTTTACTATTGATAGCGACAGCAGAGAGTGTCAGGAAAGACCAAGGAGAGAGAGGAGATGACATGTAGCAAAAGGGCCGGATTCAAACCCAAACCCAGGCCGCTGCAGTGGAGCCTATCCCATTGACTATGGGAAAGAGGCAGGGTACACCCTGGACTGGTCGCCATTCAAAATTTGAAATTTCGCAAAAAAAATTGTACACTTCGTTGAGGTGCAAAAATCATGACATACATGAAACGTGACTTAAATAAAATACCATATTTCCATCACATGTTCCTCCTGAGTTTCATTCCAGGCATACCTGGGTGGAGAATTAACTCCACCAGCTGTTTATCTTGATGAGCCAATTCTTCATATTCACACAACAGAATATTTTGTCTTTGAGGGTTAAATGAAACAAATGCCCTCATAATAACCCTTCTGATTTGCTACAGTTAGCAGCTAATGTTACTCTAACTACTTTTAAAGACTGCAGCTAATTATATTTTTAAATTATCGACCCTTGCTTTACAAATATCCTGAACAATGACTACTTTTGTATTGGAGGGCTAGGAGAAAGGGAAAAGTCCACATATTAGCTTTTCTAGCCCTAGCAGCTAACGTCATAATAGCAGCTTTTAGGAACCAAGGCAAACATTATTTAACAACGAAACAGTGTTAGGGGTTTTAAACACTCGTTTGTCAGCTGCTTTTGCATTTATTTTATCACTAAGTAATTTAAGAGCCCTGTTGACAACCACATCTATACTTTCTGTGTGCATCTGCAGGCTATGACAGAAAAGAGAGAGCTGAAAAGATTTACACATGATAGAAAAAACAACCTAAAGTGTTAAATGTTTCTATGTACATACTGTTTATGACCAGCAACATAATGTTATTTGCTATTTAGATGCAGTAAATGTGGCTAATATATATTTATTGCCTTTAAGCTCATGAGACGACTGTAGTGAAGATCCATCAGTCTCTTCATGTTACGATAAGGGGAAATCTTCCCATCAGTGCTGTACAATACTGCACAACAATTACTGTATATGTATGAAAATATAGGCTTTCATATAATGTACAAAATCCTACAGTGTGTGTACTTCAACACGTCATTGTTTCAGTTCCTTTCTTTATGGTGAAATGAGTATGAGGTTGACTGGAAACTAGCTCATTGTCAATAATACATTATATAAAACTGACAATCGATCCGCCATAAATAATCCACACACTGTGCTAAGATCTCATGAGCAGCCACTGTGAATTGCCACTCATGGTCTCCTATAAACAGTTTTTGACTGTAGTGTCAGAACATTTGGTCTACAGCTGAAAATAATGATTATTTTCATTATAGATTAATTTTTTCGATTATTTTGTTGATTAACTGATTAATAGTTTGGACTACAAAATGTAAAAGGGAAAAATGTACAGTACAGTGCACTGTGAACCGTGGCACAGATCTGTGTCACAGATTTGTACTGTGTATGTAGCAAACTCAGTTCTTGGTGGTCTGGATTTGAATGTATAATAGTTTTCCAGAAAATACAATAATCCTGTATTGTATAATTATTTGGTTTTTGGAAACACCTAGGAACTCTGCTTCCCACAATGGGTGGTAAAATCTTCCCATATTGGATTTAACTGTTATGAAATGTAATATTCTAACAGAAATAAGCACGGTTATTAGCTGTGATCAGGACCCAAGTCATATTGGAGGCAGAGCTCTGACTTTGAAGTGGTTCTTAATGTATAAAAGTGAGTAGAAACATTCTTTTATTTCACTATTTAAACCACTGCTTGGACTCACTGAACTCCTGTCATGTACAGTCTTAGTAATATGGTGACGATATGGTGACCAGGAGCAAATGTTTGGTAACAGCCATAACTGACACAGAAAAACATAATCACTGCAAGACAATAATTTGATGTGAGTTCAAAATTGCCCCTGGTTGTTCACAGCAAATATTTGGTTATATTTAACATTGAACATTTAACTTGTGCAAGGAGAGATTGAGAATATTTTTGTTATCCTATGTTTTTATTACAAACATCTTAAACACTTTGCCATTGATGAGAAATGACTGTTTACTGAGGCCTAAATCTGCTGAAAATAAAGGCGGTTATTGGTTTCAACATATTTTGGTTTGTTGTCATATTTTTTGAGTACGACATGAAGACTAATATTGGCTCAGTAAATCAGTCTTACTCCACTTGTCAGCCTTTCTGTAGGTGACAGAGCCGCCAGTGTTGAGCTGATTCACAGGGGAGGTTTGCCTCTGTGCAGCTGGGGCTTGTCTGCATGGCCTTGTCACAGTGCGAACATCATGCTACCAAACACGTTTCCTCAACAGCAATATTTCTTTTTGTTAGGAATGCAGGACGAGAAAGGGATGAAAACAAAAAGATAACGCTGTCCTCTTTTCTCTAAGCCCAACACTGTGAACTCATTTTTTACCTCGAGCTACACAATACATTAACATTTAGCAGGGCTGAATAGAAATGATGGGGCTATTTTAAAGATGCAGATACAGAGGGTGGATCTGCCCGATTTCAGTTTAGCCACCTTTTGTTTTCAAAGTAGTGTAACAACAAAAGCTGACATAAACCTGTGGTGGGAAAGAAAGGGTCTTTTAAGGGAAAAAGCACAAACTACTGCTTTTCTGAAATTGAAAGTGTTTTGTTTGTGTTGTTGCTTTTTGACTTACTGTATTATAATCACCAACCATCTTTTTTATTTACCACTGCATCCCTTGTTATTGTGTGAACTGCTGTAAAATTGCAACATGACAAAAGCTTGTGTGTATGTAAAAATCACCATTTATGGAAGGTCATGCTTAAAACAGGTCAAGCACTTTACCTCTATCAACACTGCTTTACAGGAGTGGTGTATTTATGCACCACTCTTGTCTTTAGCCCCGCATCCGAGAGTTTTTGGACACCGGTGCTTTGCAAGCAGTGGCTGGTGTAGACTTTCTCTTCGCCGGCTGCTTTACAAATCTGTGGTAACGTGGAGCCAAAAAAGCTCAAGAAAACCTGACATTATGAAAGAATTTGGTTGGCGCACTAATCCTGATGTAATGTGGTCACAGGTGTGTGTACATGACTACAGCTTTGAACGTGCCTCAGCCAATCATAATCGAGGAGCACACCTGTCCATTTTATAATTAGAATTTAACAAAACTCGAATGAAAATACGACGATGGCTTAATCAGGTCTGATTAAACCACAAACACACAGGAAAATATTGATCAGAGCAGTTTTAAGGTATGTTAGCAGATATGTTATACAGTAGATTTTTGGACCCCATTGTATTTTTATATAATATATGTTTCTCTGCAGGTTTTATAGACAGTTACTATAAGTAAAACATGAATCGTTGTAGTCTACACTGAAGGCTACGCTGCCACAATACATGAAGGGAATCGTCAGGGAGCAGACAATATCTGATTTTACCTAAAAGGCAAACAATGGCAAATAGCTCTGTCTAACCCTGGTTGGTTGGGGTTGAGTGTCAGCAGGAGCTTAGGACAGTGCCGGCTCCATCCTGCAGTGCCACAGAGGGAGTTTCTGGGCACTGTGCCACCTGTCAGAGGAGAGAAAACACAGGCAGTGTCCTCCGCAGCATCCCAGCAGTCCAGGGATTCACATATAGCCCTGAAACATCACAGAGACAGCAGAATCTGTCGCTGCAACAGTGCGGGGTGGTTTTCACCGAGTCAGCCTGTAGCTCTTTATGACCTCTGAAATGAATTATCACTCTGTTTAAAATGTGGGACTGCATGTTGCATGTAAAATACACCTGTAGGGAGTGCAGACTGTAGACTACGAGTATAGAGAGCAAAGAAGAAGAGGGCCTTTTTCATGTACAGTGTGTGTACGTGAATATAAAAATAACAATGTGTCTGCTGGACCTTTCTGGAATAGTTTGATGTGTACCTTTTTGCATGTTTGTGCATGTGTGTGTAAACCCACCCAATGAACCCCAACATATAACCATAACCACAGCTCCCCTTGACTCCCTCCAGACAGCCAGCCACAGACAAGCCCCCCACCCCCCACGCTCCACCTTACAACCACCAACCAGAACAGAACAGATGCCCCTCTCAACCCCAACCTGCCCCGATGGCCACAGAAAACTGCAGTGTGACCGACACACAGTAGGCTACGCTGCCACAGTCCGTGGAGGGAAATAGCCATCTAAAAACTGTCTGAACAAAAAAGGCTCCACTTGCTGGATGACCTGACTTCCCAACAGTAGACCATGTTGAAAGATTCTGTGCAGAGTTCAGCTGTGACGGGTGGTGCTGCTTCGTACTGCCAAACGTTCCAATAACATACAAATTCCATATATGTACAACTGTACCTTTATGGACTGAACAGGCCCGTGTTCAGTCCATAAAGGTGCAGCAATTAAGATTTTTACTGTGCACCACAGCTCTGTGACTGTAATACACCTACCCTCCTAACTCTACACACCATGCACAATGATACATTTACATTTGGAAAGAAGTAGCCTGCACAAGAAAGCTCCACACCTCATGTCTGGGGACCCAACTCTCTTCCCATTGGTTCACAAACCTGGGCTCCCCAGACGTGAGGTCTGGGCCCATCTCAGTTTACATGGCTAAGACGTCCAGGAAGTCACTGCTCGTGGCCATGAAACGGGCCGACACATTTCCTCTGCAACGTGCCGCTTTTACATTTGTTTTTGTTCCTTTTCTCCTAGCATTATCTCAGCAGCTAAATTGGTAAAAGACTGAGGGGAGGGGCGGTTAATGTTTACTTGGTCACATGTGCAGGAACTTTCTGCCAAATTTCTAAGCAAAATATAGGACCACCAATATTAGTCATTATGAATTATAAGTTGCTGTTTTTGGTGTATCTGACCATTATTTTACCATCTATGAATTTTTGTTTTTATCAGATAATCTGAGTGTTAGTGACACACATCAGCAACGCTGCCATTTTCTCACAGTTTGTAGACAAAGAATATGAACTGACAGCGAAAGTCCAACCAGTTATACCTGATGTGACCCTGAGTTCTGTCAATATTACATTATGTAGTTTATTTTTATTGCTGCTTTTAGGAATATTAAATATGCATGTATTTTACAATCACATACATCTTTCATATATAAATAAAGATGGACAAATGCTTCCTTTGTCTTTGTCACAATGTGCAGGAAGCTGATGTGCATCGACAGATGTGCAGCATGGACCACCAAAGCGTTAACCAATCCCTTAACAGTTTCAGTCAATCATGCTCCGCATACTGATCTGCACGGGTGGTCCACCACCGAGGCCCTATTTTGAGCCAGGAAAAACCCTTCTTACAGGCCGCTGGAAGCTGTGCCAGACACTGGCTGATGCTGCTGCATTTCCTTGGTCAGCAGTGCAGGCGGATAAAAGTCAATACTTCACGGCCTTCAATTACAGAACAAGCAGAGGAAAGGGTTCAAATAATTAGCCACATACTATACATGTGACTACCAAACAGTGACACGGTTTATAATAATAATAATAATTCTGATTATTGTAGTATTAAAGCCACAGAATTTAACAGAATTCATACACACACTTGAGATTTGCTTCCTGTTCTTCAAATTTCACCATCACCAAAGTGTATCCTATGACTAAACCGAGGGTAATCGCTCTATAAATAAAAACAGTGCTGTGTTGATATTTACTGTCAGAGACTCACTGACAAAAGGTTCATTTACTGAAAAGTGGAAAAATCATATATTTAGAGCAGCAGCAAACCAAATCAGGAACAAGGAAAGAGGCACAAAGAGTCACAGAATGGGAGGCATTGTGCAAGCGAAGAGAAAACAAGTTGAAAACGTTGAGAGGAAATGCCAAATATAGGAAAAATGACCAGCCGCTTGCTATATCTGTCCCCACATCTAAGTTAGGCTGTTTCTACAAGTGTTTGTGGTTTCAGGGTGTGAGTGTGGGTTTCGCTAAGGCCTCTGGCTGAAAGTGTGACACTGTTTGCATACACTCATCACCATTGTGATGACAAAGTCCTAAAGGCTACACCTACATCTCTAAAATCTGTGTGAATCAATATTTCTGTGTTTAATTCTTGGACACAGAAAACGATAAAGATACTGTCTAACATACAGAATTGGGAAAACTAACAGAATTCATGTTTGAGGTGTTTGCTTTGAGATGGGATTCATTCAAAAACAATATTGCTGATCAATATTTGGATTCTACTTTGCTAACGTAATACCATTTTGGATGTTATATTCATGAATGTATTTTAATTCAACTGTGATCGATGTGATTTATACAGGAAGTGGCCCTAGGGATGTTGGGATACTGTGATGTGATAGCGCTAATATGATACCTCAGTATTGGAATTCATTTTAGGACAACTTTAACATAAGGAAAACGATTTTGTACAGCTGACTTTGCTCCACTCGTCTCTGGAGCCTCTGCTGATTAGCTGATCACCGTGGCTTTGCTCATTAGTGTATTTATACATTAGCTTAGTTTACTGATGGGTCAATGCACCATTCAACCGCTCAATCTACAAAGTAAAACACAGAGTTTTGTGATGTGGTCTGTACCAAAAGCACTGAGCTCCTAATGAAAGTGCTTTGGCTTGGTAAGACGAGCCGGTGGCAGAGGCTGAGACGCCATAAAGGTGTTTCAAACCAAATCACTACCGATATGAGAGCAGTGAGAGAGCACGATGGATCAGAGCATGAAAAGAGCCAGGGAGAGAAGCTAGATCAGGGAGCTAATGGAAACCAGTGAATAGCTGATAACAACCACATGCAAAGTCTTCACAGGAGCCTGAATGCGTGCGGCGCGCAGTAACTCTGCATGATGTGATATAACTCAGATGGATCAATACTAACGCTGTTGAGCCTGATACATCTGGCTGAGCTGTGCGCTGGGTTAAGTGGGATACAGAGTACAAAAGCACATCCTTGCCTGCTTTTATTTCAACCCAAAAAAAAAAAAGAGTTGCTGACCTTTTGTGCATCCACTTCATTAATACACAGTTCATTTCTGAGGCCAGAATGCCAATTTCTGCGGAAAACACAGCTCAGATAAAACCCATCCAACTTTTTTTTTTTCTTTTCCTTGAGCTGAACTGTAAATGCAAACCAAACTGCTTGGATCTCAAGGTGATGTAATGTAGGGAGAGAGCAGCCATATGTTCTCTTATTTCACCAACAGTGAATCAACAGACAGGGAGGAGGCAGTCTGCCAAAGAGCCTGCCTGTCCAGGAATCTATATCTTCCACACAGAGAGACAAGGAGAAGCTAGTGTTACTTTGGGCAGCGGTAATATTTTGACATACACTCACGATGCAAAGCAATAATTGAGACATGGCTGCAAATGATACTAAGGTCTGCCTGTAGGTACCAGCTGAGTCAGCAGCAGCTCTGTGTGAAACCAGGCTATCTACCGGTGCTGCAGTCTCCATCACAAGACGATCGCGGACAGAAGATCTACTGTGGGACAAATTCAGAAAAACAGACACAACCGCTGTTACATAACACAAAAGCCTCCGGTGTAGAACCACATACAGTACGGTAGTCGTCTCTCTCCGCTCTGAGAAAATCGACCTTGATCGATGTTGACAATGTCAACAGGAGTAAGCAGAGGAGAGGAGGGGACGTCGCTCTGGTCACTGTCCTGGCTCTCTGGAGCAGCTCACTTACAGGAGCACCTTCACCACAGCTAACAATATTAACCTGCATTTAACACAGCACAAGATGTATAAGGTGGGACTCACAGACTCAAACTGCCCAGGTAATTATCTCCACTCCACCTGGCTCTTCCCACCAACTCAACACTTCTGACGAGAAGTCGCTGACACAATATCTCTCATCATGAGCTGCAGCATTCCACTGTCCCTATCCCTCTATCCACCCTTCTATTCAGTAATAAACTCACCAGTCCGAAACTGATAAACCTATACTCATCGCCGTAACTACCATCGCCAAGAAAAACATCATCCTAAACTTTAAAACTAGGAACGCATTAAACATCATGTGTCCACACTCTGTTAAAGCTGCTGTAATCAATATTTTCATATTAACAATGGATCAAATGACTGTGTGTAATGTGAAGGAGCCACTCTCACTGTCCCACTGAGAATCATCACATACTGTTAGCAACAAGATGGTGGACATTTAGCAGCTAAAAAGACAGACACTTCCCTAAGGGGTTAGAGGAGACCAACCCAGAGCTAAAAGAAGAGTGAATATTACACTTTCATTCATCAAATGAACACTAATGTTGCTTCATGTCTGCTGGATGTTTAAACAGACACATTTATTCTAACACTTAAGCCATATATCTTTATAAGGTAATGTGTCAACATTATGTTTACAGCTTGTTGGACATGAATGTGGGTACATTCTGTGGCTTGTGTGTGTGTGTGTGTGTGTGTGTGTGTGTGTGTGTGTGTGTGTGTGTGTGTGCTTTCACAAGGTGATTTGTGAATGAGAACTGCAGCTGACAGTCCTTCTGCCTGACAGGCTGCTTTCTCCACGGGGGTCACAGAAACCAGAGGCCCTTCCACCTCGCAGAGCAACCCAAGCTGGGTCCATACGCTCGCCTCCAGGGTCACTGATGGCATCCAACCCCTTCCAGCAGAGGGCTGCAGCTCAGCCAAGGGCCTAACAACTCGTAGTGGGCGCACACATGCTCCGATTCCCATGCACCTCTACACACACACACACATACACACACGCACACACTGCATGTAAACACCACACTTAACACCCGAGGATACGGCGCTCACAAAACACACGTGCAGGCTTTTCTGCCAACACGTTTTCCTGTGTACAAGCACATGGACAAGCAAATGCGTAGGCAAGGATGTAAACACGCACACACACATGCGCGAGTATATCGTTTCATTAACAAGGATGAGAGTCAATTTCCGCTCCCGTTGTCTTAGGCCGGTGGCTGGCAGGGAGGAAATCTGTTCTCTTACGGTAGTTTTGACATTTACGCTCGTGCCTCTGTGGCTGGGGGAAGTCCTCCTGACTGATGACCGGGGCCACCCTAGGGTCCCCTGCTGCACGACGAGCTGGAACGCTGTTACCCTTAAGTGTGGATGTACATGTGCGCGCCATATATCCTACCTCGCATGTGAGTGCTGGTTACATGACACATCTTAAATCATAAAAACAGGTTTTGTACATGGAATCTATGATTTACTGCTGCTGTAGACACTAAAGAGTTAAGGCAAGGACACAGAGCTGATGATATATTGCAGTGGGAAGAGATCGGATCCAATATGAGTAATGCAAATTCAGCATTATGTTCTGTAACCACTGTAAGGAACGGTGAATGGTAGACATTTAAGTGGCAACAAATCTGATTATCAGTCAATCACTTAAGTCATTTTATTAAGCCTAAATTAAAGCAAAAACATTCACTCATCCATCTTATAAAATGTGAAAATGTGAATATTTTCAGATTTTATTAATCCTCTATGACAGTAAACTCAACATATTTGAGTCTGTGCTGCGGGTCAGTTACATGTCACTTTGACACCAAGCCATCAACCAGTAAATGGGGAAATTGATCAGCAAATTAGTCAACAATGACAATAATCCTTAGTTGCAGCCCTTCAGTAGAGTACTAGTACTGAAGTCCTACAAATAAGAAAACATGTTTATAAAGACCTAATGCAGATTTAAACAGCAGTTATGCAGATTACTAAGAAAACTGCTTCTTGTCAACTTATTCTTTGAACAAATTTATTTGACTTAAGTTCAAATTTTGCCAAGTTTAGACTATTGAAGCAGCTTTTATATGCCTGCTGGCGTAAAGAAATAAATGCTAGGGTTCTGCTTAAAAAGAACTGGTTCATATGACATGTAAACTGCAATAGTGTTCTGGACGACCACAGTCAAAGGCAGGGTGAAAAGTCTGTTTCTATAAAAAAGAGCAAGATGTTATAACTGTTTAAATATGGGGATAACAGTGCACACCAGAGTCTTTCCTCAAAGGAATTTACATTTTAAACACAAAAAAGAGAAAAGTAGTTCTTAAATTAATTATTAAAAAAAAGCTTGAGAGAGAAGCTGATTACCTTCTGAAGCACACGCTGTCTGAAGTGGATGTGATTGTTGCCCTGTTGTTTTCAGGAAGTTACAAAAGTTGTCTGACAGTCAGATGTCAGAAAGGTGCAGGGGGGGGGGGTTTCAGACGCTGTTCAGCCACCTGACAAGCATTTTATTTGAAGCATACTAACAAATTCAAAAAGTATTATTCTTGTATTGTACCAAAATTTGATTAACGAATTGAAAAGCATCAAAACAAAGGA
The DNA here is from genome assembly GCA_037833715.1 of Toxotes lorentzi. Taxonomy (NCBI): domain Eukaryota; kingdom Metazoa; phylum Chordata; class Actinopteri; family Toxotidae; genus Toxotes; species Toxotes lorentzi. The sequence continues at coordinate 18,084,870 of JBBMJY010000005.1, forward strand.
TACCAGTTTGGTTTGACGAACTTATGCAGGACAAGTTCACATTTTCTCTCAGGTAAATACATTTCCACTCCCTCACCTGGAAGACTGCTCACTTTATGTTTCAGCAGGGTTCAGACTGTATGTTTGCTTGGCGTTTGCTCCCTCTGCTAAGTGCCTGCAGGACTGAACATCGGTGAAGCTCCAGAGATACAAGTGCCCTCACATTTCACCTGCTACCAAGGACACCGAGATGACTGACACCTGAGGGATGAGGCCCCCGCGGGTGACTCCATAAGAACAAGCTGTATGAATATCGATGCTGTCCTTTTGGACTCTACTGCCCTTGACTGAACAGAGGCATCTTTGACAGGGCCTTAGCAAAAAACCAAGAGTGTGTGTGTGCCATTTCATAGTGCAACAGCACGCTGTGGGACTTCAGGACACACTCTGAGACTCCTGCACACCGCATAAATGTTTACCATACCACCACTGTATGTCTTATGAGCCGGGCAGGGTTGACTCTGAGACTGGTTGCCTTTTGAGCAGCGTTGCTCGTGTCCAGTGTCAAGAAACCAACCACACCATTCTGACTCCAGTGGCAAATGCAGTGAAAGGGCTTTGGGCCTATCAGTGCCACAATAAGGCCATTATGCTCCCACTTTAGCACCCATGAAGCATTAAGCTTGTTAGGCGTAACTCTAACCTACAGGGATCCATAACAAACTGATAGAGATTACAGTGCTGATACTGGCAATGATGACGGTGTTGTTTATGTTTGATACACACAGAGCTTGGTAAAAGTTGTTATGGATAAGAGTGCGGACAAAATGCATTACAGCAGTTGTCAACATTATTTTTTTAAAATAAATGTTCTGTTTGATGCTTTTCATCACTTACTGATATAAAAACAATAACAATTCAACCTATATCCAGTTCACAGGAGCTTTTCTGATGGCTGTTTTAAACACTTGGCTCTTTGCCTTTTGTGAGAACAGCACTCCAGGATGTTCAAGCTCCTCAGAGCACTTAACTGAGAAACACAAGGAAAACCATGACAACAATCAGGGCTGCAACCAATAATAATCAATTCATTTGCGTCATAAGTTCTTAGAGTCCAAGGTGATGTGTTCAAATTCCATCAATCAAAAACAGTATAAGGTAACAGGGTACTACAGCTAAATCTGAGATATCCTGAATTTAATTCCTAATAACCTAGGTCCTACAGCTCCCATAATGCAACACAACAGCATCAATCTTTGACCCTCGCTATCTGGTAAATGCTGATGTTTTTCATGCTTCCTCACCCAGTTTGTAACACAGGCTTTTTCCAAAGAGATATCACAGACATCAGAGATATCAGACATCATTTTTTCAGACTTTAGAAAGCTCCTCCAGGGCCACAGCATACACTATAACACAGTCTGAGTGATTGATGTAAGTACACAGAGTCACACCTGACCGCTGGAACATACAGTAGTGGACTGTAATGTCCCCTGTACATCATTCCTAAGGTGAAGGACAACAAGGGGGTAAGAAAAATGATAATAAATAACCAGAGTCACAACCACTGTTTTTTCCGTGGGGCCTCTGAGGAAAGAAATTCCCCACTGAGGACGCAGTGTGACAAAGGAATGACAAAAATCTGACCCCTTCACTACAGGGTGAGACAGCAGGACAACATGACACACAAAGAGGGCAGCCTCAGGTTCAAGTTAAAGGATGACAGCACTTCACACACTGCAGCGACAACACTTTACTGTAAAACATTAACGGACAGAGAAAACACTTCTCCCAGGCCTGAGTCATTATGTGCATCCGTTCTGGGTTTTTTTTCTTTTCTTGTTCTTGCACATTACTACTTCCTACCACCACGTTTCACTTCAGCATATATACAACATATGTTACACTAAAAAATATCAATCAAAACTCATACCAGGCTGATAATTCTGTCATTTATCAGAGAACAAAATGTGAAATACTCACTGTTCCGTCTTCTTTAAGAGACGGATTTGTTTTTTCTGTTTTATATGTTTTATATAAGTGTAAATTGGTCATTGTACTGTTGGTTAGGAAAACACAAGCAATTTGAAGACAGTACCACAGGCTCTAGTAACTCGTGATGGACATTTTTTCACTATTATCTACACATTTCATCAATGTTAAAGGCTTCAAACAATATTTAAAGATTTAAACAAGATAAATAGATTAATCGCTAATGAAAATAATCAGTAATAATCATTATTCCAGCCCTATTCAGGACCAGACCTCCCTCCCTCCAAGGGTAGCATAATAATAGACAATTAATCATATGGATCAAACAGCCAGTCAGCAGTACCTGCTCCACTTTGTTCTCAGACATGCTGTGTGCCATTGGAGAATTAGCTTATTGTGAATCTTATGGTAAACCTGTAACATTCACATTGAGGGAATGAAAAGGGAAAAAAAAGCCCAAGTGTTTTGCAGCAGAGCAATGTTGCGAGCCACAGCTGTCCTCAGATGCCCTCTAATCCAAGCGGCCATCATTGCAATGAGGAGTGTTTTAAGGCTGCAGAGTTTATCTGTACAGTCGCTCATTTTCTTGCTCTTTGCAGGCGCATCCTCATGCATATTGTTTTTGTTCAGGCGGGACAGAAACGGGATAAATCACCACTGCTGTCCACTGAAGCATGGGACGTTAAAGCTTATCCACTTGGCCACTGCTCTGACATCCAACTAAACCCACCAATTTAAGCTCGGTTGTGATTATGTAATATTATCGGTGATTTGATCCTGCGGCCACCAAAAAAATAAATAAATAAATAAATAAAATAAAATAAAAATCCGCCCCAAACCGCACTGTTTCTCACGCATGATGTCATGTTTGGATTCCTTGCAAGCAGGTTAAGCAGAAATGTCCGAGCAGCAGCAGGAAGGCGTTGTGCGGGCACTAGGTTTCGCTTTCTTTTACATGTGGGGAACGGCAACGCAAAATTCCGTTAAATGAATCACACATTTTAGTGTGAATGTACTTCCCAACCAGATGCATACATTTAAAACGGGATTAATAGTATTTTCTAAATACTGAAGGTCTGTGTTGACGTTCGGCGAGCATGAATTGAGCAACTGTAGACCTTTAGCACCGACAGTGGACTGGAATAAATGAAAATGGGGAAAAAAGAGGTGCTGGTTGTCGGTGGATGGTGTATTTGCCAAAAATACCAGTAACGTATAAACCGTCTTAAGTCGTGTTCTTAAATGCCATGCGCGCTTGCAGACGAATTAATAAATATTAAAGTGGCAGATTTTTTTTGAATGGAGGTTGGTTTCTGCTACAAACGGGTCGCTGTGCGTTCATGTAGCCCAGTGCAACACAACGCGAGGCCGACTGTAATGACCCATAACCACAAACCATCGCCACAGATGATACACACCTGTGTTGAAAAGCCTAATTTGGGGATTTTAAAATGGAGCAAACTGGATAACAGGCGCTGGCTGCTTATCATCCGAGACACAAAATACCTAACCCCTGTGTTTTCAAGATACTACACTCACAGTGCTGCCCAATGTCCGATTTTTTTTTTTAACAAATCACTCGTGTAAAGTAGAAGCAGACAAGTACAGTAGTTCCACATAATACCACAGACCGAACCATTCAGTTGTGCTACTATAATCAGCGTCAAGTTAAAAGGAATAACACTCTCCAAATGCACTGTTTTCAAAATAAAACTGCATCGCGAAATCCAGTCCATTCCACTGCTGTAAGTGTTTGAGCCATCATCCTGCTGAATGCCTGTATTTTAAGTACGGTTTATTTAACGCCACCTCAGCTGTTCAACACGCCCAGTTACCTCGTTGCTTTCCACACAAGACAAATTCAATGCGTTTATTTTGAACCCGAAATCCACACACTTCCTGTGTCGTTGCGTCCAATTCTGGCTCACTTGCCGCAGCTCACCGCCACCTCCTCCTCCCTCTCACAGACAATGAATGAAGCCAGTTTGGGGAACGGACAAGCCCAGGACCAGTACAGGTACCTCAGTACCCGTCCAACACGTTAGTCAGAATTACATTACATAAACAAGACAACACTCCCTCTCAGCTGTGGTTATGCCGTTCACGTTAACGTTAGCCACAATTTTATCATACCATTCTGATCAAATAGCCACAAGAAAAACATGCTAAATAAAAATTCCCGTCTTGCCACTCCGTGTAAAATATTACAGTAAAACACAGCTTCACAATACACGATAATATGTCCAACAACGCCACACTGACACCACGTATGGGCTTACATTACCTGCAGGATGCTCAACTTCACTTCTCTGCGGTGCGGCCACGGCTTCACAAGCTTCGTCAAGTCAGCCGAGGTTCCTCAGGAAGAGAGGGGACATCTTTAAATATGACTTTCAAAATAAAAACAGAAAGGTACAAGCCTTAGGCTGTAAAACTGTAATGGAGCTTGAATACTGAAGCAATACACTCTACGCCTGATCTTGTAAACTCATATGTAGCGTTAACTGCTATTTTAAATATAACTGTATTAAGCTGTTTTCGGTGAAAACTTTATTCTGTGTCGTGTCTTGATATCCAAAGGCTACATTTTTGACCGGAAACGCCAAATTTCATTCTAGCTAGCTTGATAATGCTATCTTCAGCAACACCTCATACAACATATAAGTTAACAGAAATTATGCTAATTTATCAAAACACCTCTAGCTGTTAATATCCGGCCTCCTAACCTGTCAGCACTGTTCTGTCGGTGTAACTCCCTGCTTCATATCACATGTTACAGAGAAGTAGCTCGGTTGTTACCGGTTGATAACGTGACTGGTCCAGTCCAGATGCTGTGGTGGGAGAGAGAACCAAAGAATCCTCCTGAAAGTTGATGCCGCAATTTGCCTGCGCTCTGTCATGACCACTGTCAATCCCTGGTAAACACAAAGCATTTCCGGACACAACGTTTTAAATAAAATCCAATGAACGTCGTTAGGTGGCCTTCGGTTGTGTAGCCTTTGTGGTCAAGTACAACAACGAAAAAAACGTACGTAACGTATGGAGAGTAAAATACAAACGAATGTGGGGCATCATGAACACAAAATAGGAAATATGGCAGAATCGCTAAAGTGACAGAAAATTCAGGTCAGGTTCATCACATACATAATGCATTATTGCACATTATGTGTTATATAATGTAACGAACAATGAAATCTTATTAAAAATGTCCGAACGCGTCCATTGTCACATTTCTGCGCAATTATTCTGAAGGTTAAAATCAGCGAAATTCCTCTTTGCATGGGTGTGATTCATGTTAGCTTGACCATTATGAGCATCCCGCCACAGCTGGAGCGCGAGACAAACACGCTGGTGTCTCAAACCCACGCGCACTACCGCGAGACCCCGCCCCCTTACAGTAACATTAGACATAAAAATAAATATAAAATCTGACAATATGCACCAAAATGTATTGTTCTGCCAGGTGTTTAAATATGTTCTTCAGTTATTCGTGCGTTTTATTGCCATTATCACCACTATAATTAGATTATCTGCTATTTTTTTTACAGAATTTTTAGTTTGTCAGTGTGGCGGAGCTTCTTCATACGTATTTACAAGTTTAAGAGTCAAAAACGGCCTAATGAAACATTAAAAAAAAAAGTGAAATATGCAGCACAAGTAGCAGATGAATCCTAAAAACAATTCGTTTTTCTTTCATCAGCTGACCATGATCTCATTCTTAATGTGGTCTCACAATCAGGAGAGTTGTACTCATCAATTATTCAACAAATATTTTATTGTCTAATTTATCTGATTGATTTGAATATTGAAATTTACAATAAGAAAAATTCCTTCTAATATCTAATCGGACTGTCATTATATGTCAGGAGTATGGGATGTACCCTGACATTATTATATCCTCACACATTTAAAGCTGTGATAACCAGTGTGACATGAACAGTTGTCTAATGAAGACTACTGGGGCCTCCTATTAAAAACCTTCATGTGTCAGGGCTCCATTTAGCTTGTTTTTCCACCTGGGTTGCCAGGTGCTTTGAGCTCCTCAGGGGGAGGAGGAGTGTGGCTGCTGTTGACGACGGTGATGAGGACGATGAATGTGAAGGTCCTCCGGGGCAGGGCCCAGAATACCAAACCACAACAGGCAGAGGAGCGTGGTGAGCCCCCAATAACTGTCTTATGAAACTGATCGGAGACTCGTTCAGGATTATGTAACAGCGTTAGGTCAGCCTGCTGCTCACAGCCGGGCCAGGGACTACCACTGTCACCGCCACCCATATCAGCGCGGGTCAAATCAAAAACTTCAGGCAGGAATATACTGCTGATAGATAGGTCTCAGTGTGTGGGGACAGTGTCAAGGTGCAGGTGTCAATGTCCCTGGATCTACTGTCATTTTGCAACTAAAAAGTGTTTACACGCATGGGCAGGCTGTTTCCAATTTCCAGAGAAAAACTGGATCAACGACAGATTACTGACATAACCATCACTGTGCTGAATTAGCCTGCTTAATGTTCTGTATGTCAACAAACCGATCAGCGTAGAGGGAACACTGGCTATGATTGCCTCCAGATGTGCCCTTTTTGGTTCAACTTTATTCTCTGTTATGATAAAAATACAAGATTAAGTTGGCTCTAAAATGAGGTCATTTTACTCACTGTCCAACCCAACTATGTGCTTACATCATAAGCACTTTGTTTAGGTTATACATGAAATCTTTTAAAGCTCCTGAAAACATGGCTTAAAATCTTTAGTATTTCTTCACAGCATTATATATATATGAATAAATTAGTAATAAAATAAAAAGAACAGCGTTAAGTATTATTTATTAGAATCTGCTCTGTCAGGGTGTCTTTTCTTCCAACAAAGCCTCGCCCTTTACAGTGACTCAGATAGGTCTGCTGTTTCTCACTGATGGCTGTTTCCAGTTGGAGAAACAACTTAGCCAATCAGAGCTTTGTAGGCAGGACTAAAGGGGAACTCAACAATCTGACACATCAAAGTGCCAAAGAAGTTGTGTAAAGGCTTTGTGCGGCTCCAGGGGAAGCTGCGCAAAATCTTATAAATGTCCTCAAGGGATGTCAGTTCAGTCACAATCGACTGGGACTGAAGACTATAAGTCTGGCAATGAAAAGAACTGGGGGTGAAAAGACGTGATCTTAACACACCTCTATGAGCAGGTCTTCATCCCTGCTCATAGAGGTGTAACCCGCCTGAATCTCCCATCTAAATGATCTTTTTTGATTTTTGATTTTGAAACTGTCCATCTTGAGTCCCATAATGCTAAAAAGAGCTAAAAATTCTCTGACCGCTGAGAAAAAACTATCCCTACTGGTCGGTTAGCAAAATAACTTCTCCGAAACAGAACATGGCACACACAACACACAACAGAACATAATGACACAGCAATTCAGACTGATTACTCAGCAAATTCTAAAAGGTAAAGCAGAGTTATTTGGCCCTAGGCCTGGAGACTTTATCTGACAGCATTACAAACAGCAGTGAGGGTCCAGAGAAAAGATACTATTTGCTGCATTATGGTAAATGTAGGATCTGGTGTTTTTGGAGGACTGACACTGTGCTGCTTTGATTAGGTCATTTTTACTTTAATGTGTGTATGGAGGTGCAACACTAAATTGCTAGAGTAGCTGTTTAATCCATCATTGGGATTTTTATGTGGAGCATGAGAAGTACTGTAGATGCATTTCAGTCAACAGGCCGTGACATATATAACTGTAAAAACAAATCTGATGCACATACTGATGGGTTATCTATGCTTCTGATGGTCTGGTTGTACTGTTATGGCTCATTATGCAGGTAAAGTGGTTTGATCTGTATTATGAAAGGCACAAGAGAGGGAATCCCATATGTAAGAAAATATGATACTGCTACTGCATGGGTACAGACTGTGTGTGTGTGCACAGTAATGTTGCAGGTTTAGTGTCTGGGATATTTTTTTCCCCAGAAGTCCAACTGCAGCTTCAGAAACTGGTCATTTGTGGCTCTTCACCAACACAAGCCTTGAATGAATATTGTTAAGTATAATGCAGTGTTGTGTTCAACCCCCCTGCTCATGCTGATCTTGTGATAAGGGAAAAGAACATTCCCTCTACATTACTTGCCAAATGTGTGTGAGAGTGTGTGTGTGTGTGTGAGTGTGTGTGTGCTGCACCAGGGAATCCTGCATAGAAGGAACACAATAAATCACATTTTAGCAGGGCCATGTGATTAATGGAGGGAGGGCAGTGAAGCGTCTGGAAACCCCTGCTGACCAGACTTGATGATATTTTGTTTGCAGCTTCTGAGGAAAACATACCAAGTCAAAGACAGTGTGTGTACAAAGGTTACTACACAGGTTTAGAAATCCTACACCACATATGTCAGAATCAGTTGGACATAATGTAACCTGCCCTGCCCCCCCTCCCATAGAAACTGTCTAATTTGATGGACAACAGTCCCACCTGCTGGACAGAACTACTGTCTACACTCTGATTGAAGACATTACACTGAATGTCAGCTTTATTGATTAGAATGAAAAGTGAACATATGTTGAGGAAACAGCTTTACACTGAAAACTCAGCGTCATAAAAAACTTTTAAACGTATCAAAAATGGTCCCTCTGAACAACTTGTGCTCAATTCATAATAAAGCACTCCATTATAAAACATGGCACCAGAACAAAGCTGTGCTATGAAAAGCATGTAATTTAAAAAAAAAAAAGGTACATCTCAGAAATTAAGACACTTTCCATAAAAATTAAACTGATTTGAAGGGAATGATGAGCACAACATAAATATAGTGAAAGCTGAGACATCAGTTTCCCACAGAGATCATTTAAGATTCATTTGGTCTTGTCCTATAAAGGCATGTAGTGCTCTCAATTCTAATATTTGTAACAGTGGAGGAAGAAATGCAAAAGTGACATGAGGAAAAAAAAACTGGAAAGCGTTAAATCTCCTCCAGCCACAAAAAAATCTCAACATTTATATGCAATGGCTTAAGGTCAAGAACAAAGCATTTTACCATATAAATTTCCTATCTTAAATGTAGAGTTGTGAGGAAATCAAACATTCAAGCGGAATAATCTGAAGCTAAAGCTATCTCTCCTCAAGGTGCAAACAGCAAGAGGCTACCAACCAATGTTGACACCGTTTTTAGTTGAAGTCTCTGTCGGGGAGCACCAAAGGGGCCACCAGGGTCCACAGGTACAGGCCCAAGCCCAGCCAGCTGGAGCCGATCTTCACCCAGACGGCCGGCATGGTGGTCTGCATGGCCTGGTAGTTGGTCTCTGGCCTGGTGAGATGAGTCAGAGAAAGAAGTCAGCATTGGAGGAAAGTCTAAGGAAGTTAGCTGAGAGTAACAGATAACAGATGCTTACTGGAACCAGTTAGTGAGGGTCATCATTATGTAGAGAGAGGCCAGAAAGAGGCTGAAGTGGAAGAAGGAGTAGCTGTAGGTGACTCCATCCTCTTCGTTGTCCACAGCCCGTCGGACTCCGTCCTCCGCCGTGGGGACCTCAGGGTCAGCGGTCAGTCCCTGGCCATCCTCAGTCTGCATTAGCTTGTTCACCTGGGCATTGTTGGAGGAGCGGATGCTGTGGTGGTAGAGAGCACAAGGACTCACTGTCATATGCAGAATCTGAAATATCTGATACTAGTAAGTAAACAACCTTCTCTTTCTTATTTTGCAGCTGAAAGATTTTGAGATCTTGGTCCTAAATGTCTACTTACAAACATGCAACTTGCATTCAGTGATGAATCCATAACTTAAAACACATCTACTTCTTGTACAGGCAGGTCATGAAAATGTAAAATCACCAACAGTGACAATAAAATACCTGGCATAAAGAGTACAGAACAAGAAAATGATCAGTCCCACAATGCCTTGTGCATCCCACCACTGGACATTTGCAGTAGGAGCAGGTCCTGGTGGTGGAGTTGGACTGTTGGGCTGGACCAGTCTCAGCAGACTAGGGTTACACTGCCTGTCTGAGGTTGGACACAGAAAACAACATAATTAAAGATTATTAAAGCCACAGAGGCTTGTGCTTTTAATAAAGGTTTATACAAAATGCTTCCTCTGCACTCCTTCTATAAGTCAGATAAACTGCTACTACAACCTAAAATGCATGTGTGCTGTGACGCAGATTCATTAGACTTACTGGGGTTGTTGGTCATGGCTGACCAGGTGACGTACATGGTGTAGAGGGAGATGAGGGAGGCCTGGAGCAGGCCTGAGCTGGGCTGAGCCTCCTGGGGAGACAGGCCATGGGATGAGTCAGAAAATAAACCAGTAATTTTGTCCTCGCTCTGACGTAACAGAAGGTCACAGCTAGGATAAAGTTAATTCATTGCTAGCTAGTCTGCTAGACTGAGAATTAAATAGCAGGCATCCTCATTTCTTGCTTCTATAAAGCATACAATAAAACTGAGTACACCCCTGTGCAATATCACTAAAATGTTAAATGATTCAATATTGTATATTTTTCAGCTGAAGTGGAGGGTATCTGATTTATGTAAAGTCAAAAACAAAGAGGTTAGACAACATCAGTCGGCTCCTGAAAATAAGCTGAAACAGTAGCAGCGGTGGTTAGGTAAGTATAGGACGGGTCTATCAATAACAGAAGGTGCAGTGGCCGTCCTCAAAGGATGATGCCACACACAGCTCACTATTCAACAAACCTTGCATTGAAAAACAGAGGGGTAAGTGCTTCTGCCTTTGCATAAGGGTTATATGAGGAAACTGGTGTTTCAGTGACTCACTGGACAGTATGAAGGACAGACAGTGTGCGAGAAACAAAAAAAAACAACTCCCCAAAAGGCAGAAAACTTTCAAACTTTGCCAAAGAACACGAAAAGAAGCCTGACGAATATTGGTGGATCAGCTGGGGTGCAGTATGATCTGCGTGGACCCCAAACATGCTCAAAAATAAAAGCAGGCTTACAAAATATAAAAATAAAAGAGGAACAGAATCTTCCTAATGAAGGGTGTACTGACTTTTGACTTATGGCTCTTTAATATGGACCTTTCATAATACTTTAGTCACACAAGCATTTCTGTTTTTCAGATTAATCGGCTTCATTTTACTTGAGCTCTGGCTAAAAACACATAAAACCATTTTAAATGGATTTGGAAACTAATAACTGAACATTTTAGAGATACTGAGCAGAGTGTGTGCTCAGTTTTGTTGTATACTGCACATACATCACTGGTAGAGACTATTACACATGAAGGATTAGGGGACAAAACACCTACATCTACTAGTGTCAGACTTCAGTCCATAAATACTCACACACCCATACGTCTATGTTACCTGAACTTTGGGAAGAATGGCCACGATGGACACAATAATGCAGAATAGGAGGTTGAGGCTGATGAAGATCTTGTGCTCAGTGCAGTCGTCAGGTTGGGTGTAAAACACGTAGAAGAGTACGACAGCAGCGAAAGCCAAGGCGTAGAAGAGTATTGTGAAAGACAGCAGAGCTGAGAGAATAACAAGAGCAAAGAGCAAAATCATTACACACATGAAACCTGATGGTGATGAAACACTGTCGGCTGATGAAGCAGGATTTGGCTGCTGGAGTCTGATGACAGTGTCAGAGAGTTTGCAGTAATTACGTCTGCACCACTCTGGACTTATTTATTTAGGATTTACATAAGTATACGTAACTTTTCCAAGGTGAACGCTTCTTGTGAAGTGATAAACTGCGGGGGATTATTATTTTAGGAATAAAGACAGGGAGAACACATTTAAACTCTTAAATACTGGCATCTTCAGTCCAAAACTCCAAGTATTACCTTTCAAAACCCACTGGGCAAACCCTAAAGTTTGAGCGGGCACTTAGAGGTTTATTTGGTTAAATGGAGATTTTGCTACTTTTCTACCTGCAAACCAGCACTTGGAGTTTCCATCCTCTGCCTTCTCCAGCCAAGACTGGTTCCAGGAATGGGCGAAGTCCACCAGCAGGATGAGCTGGATGATGATGAAGATGAAAGAGCCCACCATGCCGAAGTAATACCACACTGAGACCAGACAGAACAATCTTTTGAAGGTTAAAGGCTGTGCAGTGCTAGAGGCATAAATCCTCAGCACTACATGTTAAAGCAGTGTTAAAGCAGTGGACAGTTCAGTTTTATCAGGTCTGGTTGCTAAACTGATGTTTAGCTTATTTATGAACAGACTCACAGAACTGAAAGTTCCTCAACACTGCTATTAATCACATGGAGTGAAGCGTTACTTGGTGGTTAGACATGATTATTTACCATAGACACAAAAGAAAGGAAGACAAAAGACACTGAGCACTTCCTTCACCTGCCAGTCAGAAATCAGAATAAGCACAAAACTTAAGCTCTATCTGAACACAGTCATCAAAAAACTCTCCTTAAATAAAGTTATTTAAAAATGAAAGTTATGATTTGAAACACAGATTTCTCGATAAAGGAGCAGGTAAAAATCTGAGTGAGCCTTTATTGCCAATGTAACTGTTGACACAACTTGACACAAACGCATTTTGGTGAACTGCAGATGTTCAAAATAGAGCCCTACTTTTGAAATGAGAGTCTGCAGATTTGAACTTGAACCGAGCAGTGTTGTATCTTATTTTTCTGAAGGCGTGTGAGCTGCTGGAGGGTTTAGATAAAATAAAACCTGGCATCCAAAAAAAATATGCATCTTCACTCTGACTAAAACACTAACACACGTCACAGCTTCATACCTGTATTAAAGATGCCATCTGGAATGAAGAAAGCTCCCACAGTTATGCCAACAAGCACGAGGAACTTGAAGAACCAGAAACTGAGAACAAAAAAGTAAAGATAGTGTGAATGAAAGGTAAACACAATCTTTAGACGTGCAGGGCCCATGTTTGGCCACCAGAATGCAGCATTCTCTCATCATGCAGAGCTGCACTGAAGCTGCAGTACGAACCCATTTTGGATGGCGGCTCGGGGGTCCTTGCTGCTGCGCACTCGGATCATGATGATGGAGAAGAGGAAGAAGAAGCAGGCCATGGCGAAGCACATGCGGTACACTGACTTGTAGCCCACGATGATGTCGCAGTTTACCTTGTTCTCGATGCCAGGTATGGTTGTGCCACCCATGCAGAAACCTGGAATCTGACAATGTGAAAGCATAGCAAAAGGAAATGAAAGGGAGAAAGGATCACACTGGGTCAGCTGGAACGCTTCTTAGTGTTGGAATAAGTTTAAAAAAAAAAAAAAGTAAACACATAATCTCAATACCATTGTTGCTGGGTTACAGCCTTATGAAAGCAATGTGAATTTGCCTATTTTTACTTGAACTGTAATGGCGTGTGTTCAGAATGATTTAATGACACTTGAACCTTATGCGATGTCTAATGCTACCTGCCCCATATCCCCAATGGGGATAATTACATTTGATCTGATCTAGTCTTGTCTAATATACCTTTTTAAGATGTTCTTCCATGCCTGGGAGAATCATGATAACAGACACCAGAGTCCCGAGCAGCAGCAGGAAGGAGAAGGCCAGCCGGCTCATGGTGGAGTTGTACGTTGAAGGACAACATGATGACAGGAGACAGGGGGCCGAGCCGCACAAACAGGACGCCTGGAGAAGAGACGAGGAAGAGAATTGGCAGGGCATTTGTACAGATTCATATTTTATGAAACTCAGGGATGGGGCTCTGGGTTGTAGGATAATCAGAGTAATGCATGCATGGCTTGCAACGACTGGGGATGGATGGAAAGGGGAGGGGGGGGCAAAACAAATAACACTGTGTCTGCTGTCAGGGCAACCATCTTCCTCCTCCTGTGTGCTTCCAGAAAGTCAGAGATAAATGATGATTCACAGTGGCAGTGATTAGGGCTGCCATGAAAACAAATCTCTCCCCCTCTCTGCTTCTTATCCAGCGCTGCGAACAGGATCACAGAGGACTCCTGCACGATTCAGATGCAGGCTGCTGAGGTGTGTGTGAAGCAACGAGGCAGAGACTGTAGCAGAGATCAGCCATCCTTCACTGAACATGCGTTTATGACTACACAATCCTTGGTTGTAAACACTGCAGCTGTGGTGAGAAGAGTCCAGCTTCCATGGTTCAGACTGGCCTCTGCCAGACTTTACTGGCAACAAAAAAACTCTGATCTTAAACAATCAAAGCAAAAACTACACAAATAGAAAAAAACCTCATTTACTTTAAAATACTACAAGGAACTCATAGTGATAACACAGGATATTAAAACTTACAGCACCCATTTAAAGAGTCTTTTACAAGTTTGATTTTACAACACTGAAAAGGCTGAGTACTAAACTTCCATCCTTTTCCAGTACAGACCAAAATGTGAGCATTAAAACTGAGAGCTGGGAGCTGAGAGCTATTTGCTGATTTACATCGAAATTCTGCCAATTTGTACAATAAAGCTGCTGAAAGAAAAATAGGTTCTGAAGCAAAACGTGTATCTAAATTAGATCAGTCAGCTTGAGCAGATTTATGACCGTGCTATACTTTCTTCTGTCTTTTATAAGTGACCTCACTGTACTGATATTCTGAGTGTTGGAAACTGTATTCATCTATGTTTAGTACATGATCATAAATCTGTGGATATGTTTTCCTCTGTCTGCATTATGCTGCTTTTGACTGAGCAGCCCTTGGCTCTTTTACATATTGGTGTATTTTATACTGTGTCAAAAATATGAGATTTTTTTTCTGAGGGACGAAGGCGTGGGATCCTGAATAAAACCCGGAAATAGCGCCTTCTTAGAAAACACCTTGCAGATATAATAGTTTGTTCATATTACTTGTTGACTCTAGAAACTTTCCCTACAGACACACCAACCCGTAATCAGAAATCTAACAATCCACTGCCACATTTACATGTTGCTTTATTTTTACTACCTCACAGAAGTTAATTTTGCCAACACATTTTTAAGTTATACCTCGGTTTACCTTATACTGGATTTAAACTTAACAGAGCGACACCAGTTTGTCAACTTCAGACGTTGATGGGATGATTCATTTCACAACTGTGACGGATGGAAAGACGGTTAACAAACTGTACAAATTCACAAAAACTTCATGCAGTGTGTCACCAGCTTTATTTAACACTATCAAACAATAAATACTATTAAACTGCTCAGAATAAATCTTATGTCGTACATATATTTAGCGATAAAATATCTGTTTTTATAGGTAGTTTCACGTGATGTCATGTCGTCGATATCAAAACATGTAGCTTAAACAAGCAACGCTAACGTCTGGCCTAAGTAACGCACAAACCTGGTCAAGAAATGATGAGACCTGGTAAGTTCACGTATTCCGTACAGAGACAATAAGACCGGTAAAAGTATACTCACACAACTGGCCAGGGAGCTCAGTGCCAAACAAGCACCCATGTTGATTCAATTCACAATTCTGATCAAAGTCGTAAACGCTTCAAAAGTTCAGGAAGAAACCGAGTGAAAATGGCGCTGTCAAGTCAGGTAAAAAGAACTGACGGAAATCCGTCTACTGCCTTCAAAATAAAAGATTTAACACATTCTATGCACTTAGACCACTTGCAACATAAACCCTAACGGAATGTCAGATTATTTCAGTTTGTACATTTATGTATACTGGGGTAAATATTCAGACGTAGTACAAATGATCCATGCGGTGTTATGATAAAGAGGCGTTGTTGTTGTAGACAATATTTGCTTTGACGCTCAGTTTTATTTTAACGGCAAATTCATTCAACTTCCGACACTGTTGGGGTAAATTCGGACAAACTACATCTGTGAGTTTACTTCACACAGGGCGTGGCTGTCAGCAGTCAGGGGCCCTTTCCCTGCTGTAATCCATCACCCAGACTGTGACTGGCTCAGTGAGCCGTCACTCCAAAAGTTTGACCAATAGGGTGTGAATGCGCAAAAGAGAACCCCTCCCTTTATTATAGTCACTTCATTTAACAACACAAACACTTTAACGTCAAATACGTTTTATGTAATTCGGGTAAGTTATACATTTTTTGAGGCGGAGTTTATTATATTTATTTTTTAGAAGTACATAATTTACTCAACGTGCAGTGTCACCTACAGCAAGAAAAACAAACAAAAAGAAACACATGTAGCCTATTATGTTGCATGGCGTAGCTGTTGTAAACAGTGATACTTACAATCATATCGGAATTTATTTTATTTATTACTCTTGTTATTATTTAAAAATTAATATCCACTTTTCTTTCCACTAGTGAAAAATATTCATACTCATAAAGGAGGACTGGGACACTGGGGACATCCTCCCTGTGGATGGTTATGGGAAACACATGCAAGAGGAATAGACATTAAAAAAGCTAAAGGCACAGGACCATGGTGGAAGTAATGCACCTGGAAAACAAACAGTGGAAAATCCTGCTCATCAGGAACCATTCTGTATAACTTCTTGTTAAATTAGTAAATACAGCAGTGTGACAGTGAGAATATTAGTTTTTCCAGTCAAACCTGACTCTGTTCATTGTTCAGTTTTTAAATACAGTTTAGTACAAAGTAATACATTTCCCTCTCAAGGGCTCAAGGGCTATATACAATTATAGCCCCTAAGATTTCAGTCTAGGTGATTTAGTGACACCTGTGGTTACCGATAGTAACAGAGAGTGTGGTATAATCTCAGAATCCTGGGGCATCAAACACTCATCGATCAGCTTCTAGTGTATCTGTTTACGATGCAGAAAAACAAACTCATGTTGTTTTAATAAAAAAGTGAATAATCAGCTGATGTATTACCAGCTGAATGCATTAAATGTGAACAGTTATTTAACACAGCTCTGATGCCACTGAAAGGAGAACAAACAGTTAACTGCGATATCAATTAATAGAATTACAAACAGTAACACCTGGTTACATGCTTGCATTGTTTCTTATGAATCCCATGTGTGTGTGTGGGCAGGCAGTTAAAATCCAGTCATTCAATCTGCCACTAACAATGAAAACTACTATATGGTTGGATAATCACTGAATGTAAATATGCTGATTGGCTACTGCTGCAAAAACAGTGACTGTGAACAATATTAAAAACAAGGTTTGATTTCATCAAAATGTTGAATGAGTTAGAACATGTACTAATATTTGTATAATACGTTTTAGGGAAAAGCTCTACAGGTCCACATCCACAATATGACCAGTGCAAACTGTACAGCCAAATTTTATAGGAATAATAACAGTTTAGTTTCACCAGAGGCAGCACAGGGTGAGCAAGCAGGAGTGACAATGAAGGTCAGACAGTGAGTTTAAAGCAATAGGGGGCGAACCACCATCTGTTTGTGTCTAACCTTCAGGAACACATTGAAGGTGTTCACCTGTGAGTACTCTGCTTCAGTGCAACATCTCCACACCTTCATTTTCTCACAGTCTAAAGAACAGCACAGTTATAAGATCCTTATGAGAAATCAGAATCATGGCTCCATTTATAATGCACAGGTTAAAGAGTATTAGACTATCCAATTGATGTTAGGTAACGTAACAGCCTCATTATAACTGTGTGCAAATACTCCTCCAGGGCCTGGTGTTGGTGAAAGTGACCTTCATTCTGTTCCTTACCTTTGATATTTCTAAAATGATCCCATCTCATTCATTAGTGAGCACTATTATCAGCACAGTACGGTCTGTTATTGTCCTGTGTGACGCATTTTACACGTTTATAATGGTACTTCGCTGTCGCACTGATCCTCATCTGACAACACTGAATGAGATGAACTGAACGCTGAGCGTAAAAGAGCCTGTTGATCGAAACAATCACAGCCTAACCTGAAATCATTCCTCTGTTACTATTTTAAGGTGGTGGTATGCACCGTACACGTGCCTTCGTTTTATTATCCCTCTAATAAGGATGAGGCGAGGACTGATCAAACACAGTGTCTGTCAATATAACTCAGGACTGAGGACAAACTGCCGAGTGATTGGATTCGATCAGATTACAGGAGAAACGGCGATTCCATTTCTGAAAATCCGAATGTGAAGACCAGGCGCACACCCTCACTGGAAAGACAGTGGTACGAACCGAGGAGCAGCGGTGGAAAGACGGATTCCACGAGCACCACACGGGAAACTGTACTGCTGTGATTTCAAAATAAAACACATGATTGAAAATTTGGACAAAATAAAAAATACTTCACTGTAGTAGTAGTAGTAGTAGTAGTAGTAGTAGTAGTAGTAGTAGTAATAATAATAATAATAATTTGACTACAAAATATGCTACAGAAAGCTGTAAGGTATTTTTAACCACAATATTAGTGAATTAAAAATTAAATAGCACAAAAGCACTAAACCGTATAATACAAATCATATTTACAGCTGAAGAAGTAGAAAACCTGATGTTCTGTTTGACTGTGACAGTATTAGTGGTACACAGAGAGCTTCAAGTCAGACAGAAAATCCGCCTATGAAGTGATCTCATCTTTTAACGCCTGCAGGGCAGAATAGCATTCAATGTGTCATACTTTGTCAAGGTATTTTATTTTGAAATCCATATATTATGTGCAAAATATTTTCATCATTCACTGACACATGAGAGTCTTGCCTTTTTGGTGTAATTGTCATTTGTGTTATAAACGATTAAACGAGTCAGTCATACATTGTTATAATTTATGTTTATGTGGTCACATAAGTTGGGGTCTAATAGATTTATTTATATTGTATTTTATTTTCTCTGCATATGCTGAAACCATTTGTTTTTCAGCAGTGTTCCACTTTTTCTCATGGACATCTGTATTTCCGCTCTTCTCCTCCTAGAAAGTCGTTCTCCTTTTACTTTGAAGGCCTACTCCCCTCTCCTCCTGTATCCTCCGGGCTAACTGCGTGCACCTTGACGCTCCTCCCTGTTGCTGCTGGGGATGAGCGCACAGCGAAGCGCTCTGCTGTTCGTGTGGTGTCAGCGCTGCTCAGTCCACTATGCCGCGGGTCCGGCGTGTCAGCGGGAATGAAGCCGTGTGATGCTTCGCATCCGACGGGCTCCCTGACGCTCCACACTCTCTCTTCTTCGTCCCTCCAGAAGATGGTGACTGGCGGCTAATTCCAACTTCGGACGCCTTGGTGTGTGTTTTTTTTTCTCCCCCTCGGCGAAGCGCACTGAAATCAGTTGGTGAGTGTCCGTCGTTGCGCACATACACTATCACCTGTTCTGCTCAACAGGTAGGACATCAGACTGGCTCATGCTGCTGCGCCCTCACACAGCGACCAAGCTCCAACACAGACAGAGGAGTCACTGCTGGAGAAGAAGCTGCTGGTTATACAGCAGAGTACAGGCGTGCAGGGAAGAATCAGTGAGGCATGCTGGAGCCATTATCCGCACAGAAAATCCAAACAACAACAGCAACAACAACATGATCTGAAACAACAAATCCTTTGGATCAGCTCATCTGCCAACACCAAGCATATGTGGCTTCAGCTGCAGGCTTGTTAATATTTAATACTGTTAAATATATCCAGTCTATAGCAATTTTTTTTTTTTTTAATGGAACTGACAGCGGGATACAGCCAACTCCAGCAGTCTACCTGTCAGCTCCATACGGGCCCACAGCGCTGTGTGTATCATCTCGATGGCAGCTGGATTATCTGCCTTGTTATTAAAAGAAACATAATGCGTGACCTTCAGATGTTGCTCATGGACCTGTGGTCAGAATTAATCAGTGTAAAACCAGTACGTAAAATCTGAAATGTTAAAATTACCAAGAAGAATCTAAAAACATATATGACTTTTCAGATTATACAGAAGGAATTCAGATGAAAAGTAGTTTGTTAGTTCAGTCACTGTCAGCTTCTGAGGGCCAAAGCTAAGGGCCATTCTGTGGCACTGTGCTGTGTTTTAAATGGGGACTGCTCTGCATTCCTAAAAATAGATATAATTGACCACTTAGGCCATAATGACATGCTGGAAAAACTAAACCTCCAGTGAAACTAATATTTCATAACCCTCGCTATAATGTCAAACCCTTCAATCTGGTAAACACTTTAGCTCCTTCATGCTATCCTTAGTAGAGCATCTATTCATATTCAGGCGAGTGCCAGTTCCACGTGTGTGTAACTTCAGGTGTGTGTGTGTGTGTGTGTGTGTGTGTGTGTGTGTGTGCTGTCTTCATGCTCTGGTGGATGTGAAGCTGAAAATGTTCCCCCCAAAAAAGCACAGAATTTAAAACACA
Source organism: Toxotes lorentzi (assembly GCA_037833715.1). Classification (NCBI taxonomy): domain Eukaryota; kingdom Metazoa; phylum Chordata; class Actinopteri; family Toxotidae; genus Toxotes; species Toxotes lorentzi. The sequence continues at coordinate 18,104,979 of JBBMJY010000005.1, forward strand.
GTTAGGGTGTCTGTCTTTATATAGACTTGTCTTCTTGAATGTTATCTATAGTGAATCATCACTGTGATGAACAGTGTCAAGTCAGGAAAATGAAGCCTGGGTCTGCTGGGGTACCAGCAGCTCCTATCTATTTTTAATATTCCATTTAGCTCCAAGGCCCTTCCTTTAATTTCATGATTTCACCCTGTTTTAATTACATGTGCATGAGGCCATATTTGAAAATGAGTCTCATTTCTTGGTCTTGGCTCAGTGGCAGGCTGCCGTGATGTCCCTGTGATGCAGTGATTACCTGTCAATCAGACAGTGTGGACAACACTAGGACTTCAGTTTTCTTTTTAATTTTTCATGTTGCTGAAAATGAATGTGTCCAGGTTTGGTGGCCTTTCTGTTCAGCTGTGCTGGCTCTCACCGCTCATGCTAACTTCCAAGTTCCTCTTTTGTTTATTTGGGGAAAAAAAAAAAACTGGGATCATAAATCACATCACTTCCTGTAGTTTTCAAAGGAAAAACCTACCAGACACATAAAAGTAAAAGCTGTCACAGACTGCTTAAAGATTCAACTGTTAATGTTTTACATCAATTTGATTTACAATTCCAAAATTTAATGCCCTGAAAATATACTCCTGTATTACTCTAAAGCTGCAGTAAAAGATTTTTTTGGTCACTTGATTGCAGCAGATGAAACTGTAAACACAACACTGATGTGTATTATCACCTTGAATAGTCATTATGCTGAGTGTGTTATCAAAGAGTTGTAGCAACATTAAATCTGAAGTCATGTTTCTGACCACCTGAAGAATATTAGTCCAATATTTCATTTTCTTTTGGTCCTGCTTTGGTCTCAACCAACCCCAGAGAAAAATATCTGGCTCTTTAGCTGCCATATGCTGCACGATGTTTACCAGCTAGTTGCTTTCTTTGTCTGACGGCCATTTGTTGGCCAAGGTTAATTAAACCTTTTCTGCAGATCAGAACAGAACAGCAGCCTGCTGCAGGTAGAGAAAAGGCTAATGAGAGCAGGGGGAATGAGGCTTACGGTGAATCTGTGGGTATGAAAACCAAAACAATAACCTGAACTTTCACAGAGCTGAAAGCAGCTGGGTGATAGCTTGTCACTTTGAGTGTCACTCATCACATTACACATAATTCAATATGATCATTTTCTTATTTTCCATAATTTATTTAAAAAATAGTTAGTGCACCTTTAATTTGACCTCCTATATAGTATAAATGTATTATATAAGAATTTTAGACAACCGTGGACCCACACAGCTCTGAGATTAGCAATTAAATAATAAGCTTAAGATGGTAAATCTTTCAAATGTGCCTGTGAGAGTGTTGTTATGGTGCAGTGGGGGAGCAGCAGTGTTATATTCACGGCAGTACAGTCACTTCTAGTCATGTTTAAACTCCCTTTAGTTAATATTTAGTCATGGGAAGTGAAGGTACCTTGCTCACGCTGTGGTAGCAGGCAGGCTGCTCCGTTCTGTCACCGTTGGGTGAATCATCTCACTCCCTATCATCTGTTCTCCTTCCGCATCCTGCTCTTTCTTGGAAATCAGGCTTCATGTCACTGTGTATTAACACAGATAATGGCAGACAGATGATGACATCGCACCGCCGTGCCCTCCACACACCCATTCTGATTCTGGAGTCCCAGAGGTGCCAGACGCGGCTGGCTGCTCAATCCTTTATCTCTAACCTCCTGAACAGCGTAAGTCAGCCTTATCTTTAGATTTCATGAGGAACAAAGGCTGCCACTGTAATCAGTGAACAGTAAACTGCTTTACCTTTAAAATCAGTTTAATCTTCAGTGGCCTCGACACTACTGAGCAGCTTATCTTCTCACCCTATCTAACACTTTCCCTTATTAAAGAGCCATGACACACACAGGTAAACAAGTTTGACCAGTACGTATAGTCTACAATCACAATGTTTTTGTATGAAACAAATGTGATGCTTCTTGATTTAAACTGTAGTTTTGCCAGGCTGATTCCAGACTTTTGAACAGTTACCGTTATGTCTGATTTGTTCAGCTATTCAGATGGGTCTGGCGTCGTGCTAATCGACAAGACTGAGGCTGCTTTATAGGTTATTTAGTCAAAGGTTACTGCTTCTAGCAACGGAGGCCACAGCTTCCCGGTCAACTGAAAATGACATAGGCGACTGGATGCATCAATCACTGCTGAGCATAACTGTGCTTCTTTAATTCTGTATTTTATTCCAGTGGAGTTCTTGTATGGCAGCTTGTGTTCAGACAACATTCAACATTTGAGAAGTTTGGCTTCTTTAGTTTAATTAAAATAAGGGTTTGGTGGCCCACCATGCTTACATCCATCAAAGTAAGCTAGTAGTGTAAGAGTTTGAGATGAAGAGTGGAGGAACACATGTTGTTTTTTTTTACATCTGCTGTAAAATTGCTGATGAAGGAAAGAAAAATGTCCTTGCCTTTTGAAATGTGTCTCTCTGCAGCAGGATAAACGACAGCCGAGGGTCACCTGTCACAGCTTTACCACATGGCGCCCAATTCAATTCCCACTGACTGGGGGCCGTGCCACTTTGAGGATGGAAACAGTAATTTGCCAGGCTAAATGCTACTCATTCATTATTCCTCTGTATTGACCAGTGACCTATAAGGGTTTCATCTGAGTCGGTGCCTCTGTAAAGCCCGTTGCCCTTTACTGTCACCTATGGCTGGCTGCCATTTGGCTACGACTACTTTTATCTTTATGCTATTAAAACATGTCCGTCAATGCGTTCTCCACCAGGGCTGTGGAGGACATGTGAGACGCCGAACATGTTTTGAAGAGATGCAGAGGACAGAGGATGATAATAGGAACAGAGGGGACCTGTTTCCTCTAAGAAGCTGTGCTAGACTGTTCTGACCTCAGCCTCTCCGTACCCATTTTCCCAGCAGCCAAGCTTGACAAGAGCCAAGAGGGTGGTAGCATAACTCAATAGACTTCCCCCAGCATGCCTGTGCCCAGCACTATGGGAAAGGACTTTGGTTGTTTCCTCAATGTCATCTCTCTTGCTGCCAGCCTCTCCATACTGATTAGATGATAAGGGAACAGTAGGTGAGATGGTAGGGTTCCTCTGTGGAGACAAAGGGGTTATTGTAATTCCCGTGGCATCCATTGAGCCCACAGATCAGTGACCTTTTCAGTGTATCGGACCACACAATAGAATCAGCTGCTTCCTTTTCCCTCGTAATTACAGCGTGGAATTCTGTCTGCCCTAGAAACAGGCTCGGCGTCTCAGATTGGTTTGTCAGACATCAAACATCTGAAGAGCTCATTCTGCTGATTGGCAAATGGAGTGGCTGTGAGAGGTGCAAATGCTGTTTGAATTGCATTTCAATGGGCACCATCCAGTGTGGTTTCCACTGAAGATGCCTCTCTGTGGCTGCACCTGCCAACTTTAACACATCTTCTTCTTCAAATTGTTTTGGTTTTGTTGGATTTAAATTCATCGGTTTGTCAGAATCACAGCTCTAAATCAGTGGTAATGTTGCTCTGTGCCTGCTGTAAACAGACGGCTGTTTGCTAACACATTCACCATGACAAAGGTGAAATATTGTGAATTTTTGGCAACTTTGCATGTTAGTTACACAATTATGGTTGAAATAAATAAATAATTTATTAATTGACAGAATTTGTGATCAGTTAATTGTTTTGATCTTTTTTTTTTTTTTTTTTTTTTTTTTTTTAAAGCAAAACAACAAAATCTTCCCTGCCCCCACCCCCTTTTCCCTCCCCTTTGGGACAAAAAACCCAACCTCTGAAGTCTTGTGTTGGTCG
>JBBMJY010000005.1:18108878-18173277 GCA_037833715.1 Toxotes lorentzi
GAATTTTTGGGAACTTGGGAGGTGGGGTAAAAAAGGGGGGTTGAAAAAAAAAAAGAATTTGTTAAGGGAAAAAATTTGGGGTCGGGTGGTTTTTTTGGTTTTTTTTTTTTTTTTTTTTTTTTTTTTTAAAGCGAAATAGCCAAATATTCTCTGTCTCCAGCTCCTTTTCTCTGCCCTTTGTGATAATAAACCTAACATCTGAAGTCTTGTGTTGGTCGGACAGAACAAGAAATTTGAACTCATTATCTTGGGTGGAAATTGTGACAGACCACTATTTTCATCTTCTGGAACAAATGATTCATCTGTTGATTGATAAATTAGTGTAGATTAATAGATAAATTAGATTACATAGTTAGATAGTAAATTAGATTACATAGATTAATCGTTAGTGAGTAATTTTCAGTTGATTTACAATAAATTTAGAGACAGACAGATCTGATGTTGGTGAGCTTAGTTGTCCTCTCATGTAGCATTTGCTCTCTGAGACTGTTTGGATTTCATGCTTCAGTTTTGATTGATCTCTCCTTGTGGATAGAGAAGAGACAGTATATCACACTGCAATATGTTTGGGCAATTCCAGTGTCATATATGGAGGCATTTGAGGTGGATACAGAATCTGATCAGGGTCCTGGACTCCTCCTTGTGGAGCCATTCGTATTATGTCCAACTATAAAACAGAAGATGATGGGATTTCCCATCCCCAATATCAAGGAAAGCAATGTCTCTCCTTCTGTCTTGGGCGTGGAAAATATCAGGATGGATAAATAAGAGGAAATGTCATTGTTTCTACTGGTGGAGATGAAATCCTCCTCTTTTGCAGCTCCTCTTTTATCCCCTTTGCTGAGTGCTGCTTTAATCACAAACACAGACACAACACAAGAACTTGACACTTCTGCTGATGCAGGGTGGCAGTGTGTGTTGGCTTTGCAGAATTTTTTTTGTGTGTGTGTGTGAGTGTATTTTAGCCAATGCCCCATTTGCCAGGGTTGTTGTCAGAGAGTGCCAGAGGCCCATGGGTGCTAGCCAGCGTGCAGCAGCAGCACGTGCAGCTGCAGCCACCCCGGCCGCATCACTGTTGACATGACGGTCTAGTTCGGAGAATGCCCGGGGTGGAGGACGGCCTCGGTTACACTCTTCAAAACAACGAGCTTTGTGCTGAAATATTGACGTAACGGCAGCACACACTGTCCTCTGGTGTCACACATGTATTGGACGTGTGTGACTCATAAAGTAGATTTATTCTCTTGGCCTTACTGCTGCTACTAGGGTGCAACTGATCTATGGCTTCTGAAGGCTGATGCCACTCGTTTTGAATTAAATATCCACTGAAACACTTGCCAAAATGTTTATAAAAAGACATTTTGTCATTTACAAAGAAATAATGCCAAACATCATCTGTTTGCAGCTTTTCTAACATGAAGATTTCTGCTTTTCTCACTGTTATATCAAGATTAGTTCAGTATGTTTGTGCTGTTGTTCAGACTAAATTAGAGCTTTGAAGATGTCACCTTGGCTCTGGAGAGGTTTTGGCATTTTATAGACCAAATGATTGTCAGATGAATTAGTGATGAAAATGATTGTTATTTGCAGTCCAGGGGACGGCTATGTTTATTGGTGATGGACATCAGAGATAATAATATCGTCAGGAAGGGTAAACCTCACTGAACTTGAAATATGTCTGTGTGTTCATATTTGAGTTATGACTTAGCCTAACCTTAGGTTGGTACGAGTATCAAAAAATTTCACACAACACCCATCACTATTTAGCCCTGGACTGAAACTTTTGTGAACTGATCTTCATTATTTTAAAGCCTTTCATGTGAAAAAGTTGAATGAATGAACACAAGTACTGAGTGTTTCCCTTTTCACACTAAAACTGTCTTGCTATGTGCCTCACATATAGACAACTAGTTCATTAATTAAATGATAAATACAGAATGCAGTGTATTTGCAGCTAAGACTTCACTTTTTCCAAGAGCTTTATTGTTGTGCCCATCTCACTAATTCATTATTGTATGAGACATTAAAGTTGCAGTCTACACAGTTGATAGCTGGCATCACTCTGGTATAGTGCTCCAGAGATTTAGTATTGCACTTCCATAAAGTTGGAGGACTCTCCAGAGACAGATTTAAGAGCTGTCAAGTCAAACTTGATGCAGCAAAGGCAGAGACATCCTGACTTTGTTACACCCTCTCTGCCAGGTCAGCCACGCTTAACAAACTCAACACCCCGGTTTGTAAAGCAGTCTTTCTGTTTGCTGAGACAACCCTGACAACCTCACCAGGGTTATTTTCTCAGACTTAACAAAGCTCCTGCTGCCTGTTTTCATCAGTACTTCTGCTGGCAAGTAATCTGGCACTGATGTGTAAAATCTGTGGAGATCCCCTGTAAACTACTGCACTCAAACCACACAGGTAAAGGTGGGAGACAGAGGCCACCAGTGTATGCTCACCGTCATTCAGTCTAATTAGACTCAGAGTAGAGCCACATCAATGGTGTCACGTGTGCAGCCACCATCAGGCAAAAACAGGACATTCTCGTAGGGTTAAGACTGTCATTTCCTCATGTTTGACCTTTCTAATGGAACAAATTGGAGGGTCACTAGTGTACAGTCAGGATTAGTTAATAATCAGTGCTGAATCAGAATGTGAAATGTAGAAGTCGTGCATGCCCTGAAACGGTCTGTTCTTACTTGACATGCTTTGTGCTTCAGATCATCCCTGATGCCTCTGCCAGCGCTGCCTGCCAGCACTTCTTTACAGCTCTCTGTCAAGTGTGCTAATTGTTGTAAATAGCTGGGTGTTCTGTTGTTGTGATTGACCCTCATGAAAAGCCGCTCAATCTGTCTCATATTTGACAACGTGTAGGCCACTTTGTCGGCCTAATTTTGTGTAACGGCTTGTTGTTGTTATTGCACATTAAATGCTGTTAATTACAGAGAGGGCGGCATGCTTTTAGATGCTATTTGAAGGCCTGCAACAGGAGGTGCTCTTTGGTCTTATGTACCGGTAAACAGTATAGCTGTGAGTGGGTGCTTGTAACTTCCTGTTTAGTGTTGTGGCTAGTTTCTGAAACTGGTTTTGAAGTTCAATAACAGTGCCAGTTATCAGCAGATTGAGACCTAGTGACATTTCATTGTTTTTTAGACTATATAAAAATAAAAATAAAAAGACAAGAACTGACCCTTCTTTACTGTAGTAAAACATACTTTGTCTGGCGGGTTTGGCTGAAGTAGCTGCAGTGTAAACTTCATCAGACCAAATAAAGGGCAGGACAAAGCTGCTAACTGCAGCTTAACTCTGACAAAGCAGCACTGGCTCCCACAGGGTGGAGGTTCTGGTCTTGAACAGGACTTTTTCTAACTTAACCTAATCCCAGCAAATGTATCCTCTCTACCTTTGATAACTATGTTGACATATGATGCATTACTTGGCTTTGGAAGTGACACCAGGTTACTAGAAAGACAGTTAGCCCAGCATGCTAACATCTGCAGCCTGCATTAGATCAAACACCATGTTTAATCCATTCCTTACACCTTAGCTCTTGTGACAGTGTGACGTCTCTTTCACAGTACCATTCATAGAGCTTCGGCATGAGAGGAAATCCAAAGCTCCAAACCTGCCGTTCCTATTTTACAGTTGCTGCGCCACGATTGGACAACTGCTGCTTGGAGGAGGGGTTGAAAGAGCAGTCAATTAAATGATTCCACCAGAATTTAATTATTATTTGGATAGAAATCCTCTGAAACAGAATTTAGATGAGCACCGGAGGCATCAATCAGATTCTGTGTGAATAGAATTCTATTAACTGGTTGATTTCTAATAAAAGACTTGGAAAATTCTTTCATTTCCAAGACATTTCAGCTTGTACTGTACATGCCCAGACCTCTCACACAAGACCATGACGATTTCCCTCTGCCCCCATCCCCACCCCCGCCCCACCCAGCAAATTATCTACAAAGTAAAAGCCTACGCTGATGCGTTTTTGTCTGCGAGTACTGGCTTCTGAAACATGAAAGCAGGCAGCCATAGTGAGAAAAAGATCTGCGTGGATCAGCGAAGGAGACGGGAGGATGTGCCTGGGATGTCTGTGAGATCTGAAGGAAGGCTGTGATCACGCTGTCTCATTAGATGAGTCTCACCTCTCTGCTTCTCTTTCTGCTGCTGCTGCTGCTGCTGCTTAGGAAGAAAAACACAGCTTTTTCACAAATCAACTGCTGCTATCAGAGCTTTGCTTCACCTCCCAGCTTTCGTGCATATGCCTGACCTTCTGTGTACCTGTTACTGTGATTACAATGAGTGAGGCTTATTTCTTGTCTTCACATTCTTCCTCATTATACATTTCTACATACCACATTCCTAACAGTTCTTATTGTGTTATTTTCATAATCCTAATGTTAACATCAAATCACGTGTTCGCAAAACAAGACATCTCAAAGAGCAGAAAAAAAAAGAATATCAAAGCAGCATAAAGATAGTCTGCGTCGTCTTTGGCTCCCCTCCTCCACTATATAGCTGCCTTTATAACAATGGTGCAGTTTCCATGGCAGCTAGGGCATGTTAAGCTTTAGGATAACAGTGTAAAAAGTGGGGAGAAGGACAGGGAATAATCACAGGGTATGAGGGACTAAAAATAGCAAGGGACTTAATCCCAGGCATTATTTATTCATCTAAAACTTCTCGTGTCTGCGCCGGCTGTGTAAACATAATTTCTTCTGCAGTTTTCTGACCTAGACCCCCACCGTCTTACTGACTGACATTTATCCACTGTGCGTTGTCACACTGGCTGGATGTATAGGGTTTGGATTCGCTGTGGTGAGACTGTCTAGTGAGGAAAAGCCATCTGTTATCATTCCTCCTTCCTCCTTAGTAGAAAAAATGGGACAGCTTAACAGAGAGTGAAATAAGCACAAAAAAACATCCGCAAAGACAACGTGCCAGTTTGTAATTAAACATCTCTCAAAAAAATGTTGTCGCAAGTCACCAGGAAATGTCACTGTGTTTAATTTAATCACTGCCGGGTCATGAATTCGACATGCTGATTTGTAATGTATAGACTATAGTGAAGATGCAGTGACTGTGGCTGCTTCTCTCAGGCAGTCACACTGCCAGTGTTAGACTGATGAGGAGCAGAATAGAGGTCAGCCTCAGGCAGCAGGCAGGGCCAGGCTGCTTGGCTCACAGATCTGATATCTATCATTGTCTCCTGTTTGGAGAGAAGAAAGCTTTGATGGATACAGCTTTTTTTTTTTAAAGGCCAGTGCTGATATTTCTGTTCTGAAACTGCCAGTACCTTTTATTCTCTGCTAGTATTTTATATGTGTAAACAGTTTAATACCAAAAACTAAGAAGCCTCTGAACACTTATTTATAAGTATAAAACTTAAGGGTCTGATATTTTCCAAAAACAACATGGAAAGAACTATGTAATTTTAAGACAGTGTTCACTCTGTAGATTAGCAATTAATTTCTAGCGTAACCTAGAGTTTTTTACTCTAGTCACTGCAAAGCTATAATGATAGCCAGGCTGATGTATGAGCCAGTATTAGCTTATTGCAGATATATCAGTATCTGCATATATATTGGTGGATAAATAACAACAAATTGGAGTAAGGAAATGTCAGATTAGGTTTGAGGTCATTTAGCAGCAGTGTCACCATCACATAGACTGTCCACAAAACACTTGTCTGCGCTAGACTTGCACTAGTCTGTTCAGATATTGATAAAAATCCATTGGTCAGGCTGTAGTACACTGTGAAATCTGTCTAAATACAAGCCTATAAGAGTCTGTATGTTTCAATCCAGAAAACAGACAGAGTGCCTGAGATTGTGCATTTCACTTCTGTTTTCGACTCACTGCAGTATTCGCCTTTATAAAAATGGCATTTGTTTGAGACTTGAGAATCAGACATCAGAGTTTTCCTGACCCATTTAGAGAACGGTTTTCCCAGCGCTTTGTCCTGGTTTACTGCTAACCAAAACATCAAGCGCAAGCACTCAAGGAGCTTAGAATGCAGGAAACAAGTCCCATTTATTCTGACATAACCACTGACTGTAATGGACATGACATTTTCCAACATCTTTGTTCATGCATTTTTTTTTTGTACAGCAGGTGGATCCTTAAAAGCTTCTTTTATGCAGCTGAGCCATCTACGTGTCAGAAATGGCTCTGATATTGAGTTATAGTTTTTCAACTCTGAAACCAGTAAGCTGACCAGTATGTTCTGTTAAAATACTAGTGATTTTGTTCATTAGCTCAAATCAGTTCTATAATTTAGAAAAACTAAATGTTAAAGCTGCTCCATCAATATTTTATGTCAGTCATATGTGAACTTGCTATTGTATTGTAATAACAAATACAACGAGAACTATCACTGCATTTTAGCATCTTTGAGCTCATTGTTTTGGTATTATGGACAAAACTACTGTACAGCTTTGGTTTCCTTTCACTGCTCTCATCAGGGTCGGTTTCAGGAGCTGCAGGCAAAAGCTCCAGAGAAACAAACCTCTGGTGAAACATGTACACCACCTGCACAGACATGGCAACTAGCTGGAGAATGTGGTGGTGCATTTAGTGGCTAAAGAGTTGGTGGACACCAAAACAGAGCTTAAAGAGAGTGAATATTGGACTTACATTCATCAGGTGGACACATACTTGTCTTCCATGTCTGCTGGATGTGTAAATAAGACACAGTTTTCAGTCAGTGCTGCGTTTACAGCTTGTTGCCTCCAAATGGCCTAAATATGAATGAATCCAGGTTTAACAACACCAATATGGTATGTTAGACCAAAATGTTATAAGGGCTTGGTATTGAACCAATACACGTTTGGTAAAGTCAGATTTATACTCTAAAGTTTCTGCTTTTATTAACTCTTTTGCTACATTTAGAATATTTAGGCAAAGTTACTGTACGTCTGCTTGTGTTTTAACAACAGATACAACTTCAGAACTGTGGCTACTTTTGTGAAAATATTCATCAAGTTATCTCAGGTTAGACTTTTTACAAATGTTGGGGAGCTACTGTTAAATTTGAGTGCTATACTGCCATAATGCTCTACAGTGTTGACACTTTACCAATATAAGATAAATATCATCTTAATGCATTAGTACACGCTGAATTGAAGAGTGGATCCTGACTGTGTCCAGTCATGTTCTACATGGTGTATCAAGGGAATATTTTTCCATGCCTTTACTTGAACAGAGTCTGGTTTTGACATTTTCTGTGTACAACATGAGAAGTGAATATATCTGTGCCGGTTGCCTGGAGTCCAAGTTATCGAGCTCTCAGCATCTCTGTCTGTGTTTGTCTGCCTTTCTCTTGCTCTGTCCATGGTGCTGAAAGCCTCTATTCACTGTCAGTGAACATGTCTCAACAGACAAGGTTTCTCGCTCATGGTCCCTGGACTTGTATTTCCATTTAGAAAAGCTGGCGCTCTCTCGAAAGGCCAGCAAGCCTTCTTCTGAATAGAGCTGCTCTCACTGGTGTCGAGAGCGCCGTGAGGTTTGATCAGAGACAATAACATGTGCTGTTGTGGTCAATATTACCCCTCAACACTGAATGTGATGGGCTGTTTAGGTTCAGCGATACAACATACCTGCTCTGTTAAACACACACACAACACAGCATGGGTGAAATGGCTTTTTTTTTCACTGCCATCCATCCAACTGGTAACATGTTAGGAGGAGGAAAATTTTAGCCACATGATTATTTACACAATGGCCCTGCAAGATAGAGGATGTTTCAAGTACATCCAGTGTAATTTTGTTGCTAAATTACAGAGGTCGCTGTGTTTAGAAATAGCCCAGGTAGCAATTTGTAGCATTAATGAGTGCTTATTTAATTGCAGGGCTGTCACATGTTTGCAGTTTGAAAGAAAAGAGAAAGCTAGCTTTTTTTATCCTCTTCTTATTTTTTTAAAGTCAGCGTCTTCGCACCCTCTCGGCAAACAACCCCTGACCTCTGACAGCTCTTCCATCAGAAGGCTTTTATAACTCGACCCTGTTGCGTAGCATACCTGTGGCTTGTTCCCGTGTGTGAGCCGATGCCAACATCATCGTATCTAGGTCAATTTTCTTGACAAGATAATCCCATCTAACCTGTTGTTGGATTAACAGCCATAGTAAACCTGTTCAGATGATGGGTCACTGCCTGTTCAATGTAATCCGAGGGCTTAATAAAAGTTACCAACCAGATGTTCTAATTAGGACCAGGATATCGGTGGTTTCCCAAGGCTGTTACTGACCCTGATATTTCTGGACTGAAGCCACCGATGTTTCTCTACATTTAAATCATCACTGGGTGCTAAAACAAACAGCTTTTAAAGGTGGACTGAGGCCACTTCCACTGCAGGTGTTCAGACTAAAACACTGAAGCTCCTGAGGAGAATCCTCCTACATCATACAGGAAGCTGTCGCACCAGCACTGAGTGATTTTTGGCTGATATCTGGTATTATATAGAAATAATATATAGACCTGGTAATAATATAGACCTGACATTACAGCAAGTCAATATATCAGTCAAAGTCTAGTTTTAATTATACGAATTATATGTCGGATCCTAGCTTTTCATTGATAATCAGCTAAAAGATCGACGAGCCTGTCAGTAAACTGACGCAGGAAGAAGACGAGATGTGCCAAGTGTCCTTTCTGCTGCTTGGCCCTGATCAGACGCCTGTTGTTGATCTGTTACTTGAACCACAGCCTCAAATCCAGGACAAAGAGCAGCTTTGACATATGGGGCCTGAGAGGGAAAACAATGGTCTGGATTCCCTGGACGCCCACAGTCCAGTTCCATCAATTTCATATTGCAACTACAGACCAGCTCTCTACAGAGCATTTAAATCCAAAGACCTGAAATTAGAGTGGATGTAGCTATCGCTGAGAACACTGAGGCCACGACCTTCATATTTTCATTTAAGTTTTGGGTGTAAGGCAGCAGAGGGGGAGTTTACATTCAACAATTCAGAACATGCTCATGGCAGATTAGGGCCGTCAGTGTTTAGGGAACTAATGTTTGGAATCATCCTGGATTTGACGCCATGGAATGGAAACACTGAGGAGAAAGGTACTGATGTTTGCTGACGCTGCAACATGCAGCTGTCTTACAGTAACGTTAGCCTGTCACTGAAGAGGCAGTGGAAGCACAGCTACTGAACACAACCATCAGTACAGCTAAGTTTAGGAATAGACAGTATGAGATCATCTATTTAGGTTCAGAAATGCTGCGTCTGTCACCTTTTATCAAACAATACCATACAACTGTTGTCATTTCATCATGTTTTTAGTGTGCAGGGTCACGGGTTTTGTTGTCAACACGTGATTGTGTCAAAGGAGGAAATATGTTCATACTCATGGATTTAGTCAAAGAAATAGGCCACGCTCAACTTTGATGAGGTCAGTGTCTAAGCTAAAACAGCGCTGGAGGCTAACAGATGGCCAACCTGTGGCCCTTTTTCTTGATTGTGCACGCGTTTCAAGTGTGTACGTGTGTGAATTTATAGCTGCAAGTACACACAAAGTCACATGCCATTCCTTTGTTGAAAGGAAGCGTTTGGGAAATGGGATTTAGCTCCACCGAATGGCATGGTTATTTAAAGCAAGGCAACACATCAAAAGAGGGAGACTGAGAAGAGAAAGTGAGATAGTGAGAGAATGGATTTGAGTCATACGTTTACCTGCCAGTGGTGCTTTTCTCTATTGTTGCCATAGCAACAGTGGCTTGCTGTATTTGTGTGTGTGTGACAAGGAATGTAATTCTGCCGGTCACCAGTGTAGCCTAGAGCCGACTCCCCAGCTGCTGGTTGCCATGAGCCCAGACAGACACATCCTCCGCTTCAGTGATAAATCTTTTCTCTTGACGTTCGAATCACTAAAGAAATTTAGGTACATTTTGTTTTCTGAGACGTCAAGACAAACGGACACGGCTGCGATCTGTGTTACCCCAAATTTAACATCAATCACTGCTAAAGTAATGACGTTAAAATGACCAGGGTACAGTTTGAAGGTTTTAGAAATAAGAACCTGAATCCTATGAAACTTATGTCAGTCTGTTTTACATCAGGCTGAAATGCACAATGGAAAAAGAACAACAACGTTAATAGCTATGAAGATAAAATACTGAACTGTAATTTGTGTGATTGTACGATAAATCAAATTCACATTCTTAACTTAACTGTCCAGCAAGCTAACAGAGCCATAATATTACTGGACATCTAAGGATAATTTAGTTAAAATCACTGATCATTCATGTACATATAAAACACTGTGCTCTGTCCTGACCCTTCTTTTCATACACACCAGGGTGTTCTTTGAGTCGTTACTCTTAAAGAATTGAAAAACTAACCAAAAAGGATTCTTCCTTTCTTGTTCTAGTATTTTCAAGGGCAGGCAATTTTTTTTTACACTGTACTCTTTCCCTCTTTTTGATCATAAAGGGGTCCCAAGATGACGGAAGTAGAGCCAGTGTTGGACTTTGCCTCCTCGGGACGCTCGGGGAGGCGAAACGCCCTGCCTGACATCCTGGGCTCTCCGGCAGGTGTAAACCCCGGAGACCTGCCTCTTAAACTAGCTGAGCTGTCCCTCAAAGGTAAAGTACTCTAGCTGTCTTTTTTAACTGAAACTGTATTTAGGTTGTAAATTGAATTTGCAGCAAATCTTGAGCTGAGCATTTTTGGCTGCATGGGTATGGTGCAAATGGCCATGCTGCTAAATCAAATGTAATGTCGCAGTTTGTCCCGCATGCTCCAACAATTAATTAAGTATAATTCTGCCTTTATCCATCTTGTTCTACTCTGGCAGGCCTGTGTCTGTGCACCCTCAAATTTTACTTGCAGGCTGTTTACCAACTCAACAGCTTTATTGCCAATAACATTTTGCAGACTGTGTCTGCAAGTGCAAACTGGCTAAATTAAGCACGTGTTTCCTTGTTTCCCAGAGGTCCAGAGTTCTGGACACCATGCATTTTCTAGCCCAAAATTAGTCCAAGATGTTGGACACACTTGATTTTTAATGCAGTTGGTGCTATGTTACTGTTGGCGGTTGTGAAAGAAGCTGTGCAGTGTTCTTTTCACACCGTAAAATGACTCAGAAGCAAAACATGTCATCACCTAGATATGTAGTAATCATTAAGTCGTTGGTATTGAGCAACAAAAGCTTTAGATGGTCTAGTTTCTGTCTTTTTGTTCTTGAAAGTAACAGCGACATATTTTTTATTGTGTCTTTTTGGGGTTCTTTTGGGGTTTTTTTGTGCACAGATGGTCCAGGAGGGGCCCAGTCACCCACGGCGGAGGAGCCTCCACCGCCACCGGAGAGCGCAGAGGGGAAAGAGGGATCGTAGGGACTCGTTTATTTACCTCCCTGGAGACCTGCAGAGATAACCTGAGAGACGGGATGAGGAGCGAGAGAGAAGGCGACCTGTGGGAGAACGTGTGATGATCTGTGGAGAGTCAGTCTGTTTGCGGAGCAGCTGAGCCACGGAGGGACAGTGACGGTCCGACTCCCCAAGGATTGAAGCCAGGAGTGTGGGACTTTTTTGGTACTGAGCACTATGTGAAAAGAGTCGTTACTTAGTTATGAACCACCGAGTGTGTGTGTTTGTGTGTGTGTGAGTTACTCGCTCACTGTGGACACTACACTGAGAATCAAAGGGACCATGACAGATTGTATACTGTACACTACTATTTTTCTATGATTTATTTAAAACTAAAGAAAAACAGGAATTCATAAGTCAAACTGTAATATGAACCACTTCTTTGCATTTCCTGCTGATTTTGGTTTTACAGTGATGTCGTGTCATTTTACACTGACATTAGCAGGAGGGGGTCTTACGGCAGCCATGCTGTGGCTCAAAGCTCTTTTGGATGTAAAATGGTACATTTGACATAAGGAAACAGTAGATCTAAGAAAGCTGGGATCTCTTTGTGTCGTCTGGCTCACCTACGCTTTTATACTAAATGTGTATTATCTGCTATATGTTTTCAGATCCGAGGTCGTTGTACAGTATATCTACATTATAAATGTACAGTTTTTACCCCTCTTCCTCAAACTGTTTTGATCCTAGCCACAACAACCAGGGATTTGATTCATTTTATTTAGGCGTCCATAAGATGCAAGACGATAACGTGGAAGAGCTGTCTATATCTCGAGACATTCCTGTAGAGAATATAATCCCACTGCCAACAAGGTACACACTGCTTCATTATATTGCTGAAAAGAAAAGTCTGTGATGTCCTTCTGTTTTATGCTCAAGGCTGCTTTAAAAAGTCTCCTCATTTTCCAAACCTCTGAAAATGTGTCTAGTGGCAGTTTACAGCTGAAATGTGTGTTGTGTTCTCTCTCTGTGAAGTACTGTTATCCATTCCTTTTGGGCTATTGATATTTCCTCAGTTTTAATAGGAGGTATCATAACACATCTTTACTGCTAGAGCTGTAAATGAAAGAGAAAAAAAAACACTTTTCTAGTATTTTGCAAACCTGTAAGTATTCAGTTTTGTGTAAAAAGCAGGGCTTTTTTTTTTTGCTGCGTGAGGCTCCTCACACGTGCTTCTTATAGTGTCAACAGCATATGCCCGCTGCCTGGGTATGGGGAGCAAGCATCAAACAACGCCACCACCACAGTGTGTTTCCAGTGCCGAAAATGGCAGCACACTCGCCTTGTGCCTCTCCAGAGTCTGTTCACACTCATCAACACATAAGTAGAGCTGTGAATAGGATGCAAGTCGGAGAGCGAGAAACACAGCGAGAGTCCACAGTTTGTCAGCGACCAACTCAACTGCTACTGTATATATACTGTGTTGTAGTATAATCCATGTGTCATACAGGCTACTTGTATGATTACCAGACTTTATTCACATACTGTACCCACATAGAAATGATGTTCTGTAATTGTTTTCTATCTGAAGACTTGTTGCTGGTGGATGTGTCTTTATGTGGATGTATTTCACAGATACAATAGGGAAAGCCTGGTGCGCTGCTGCCCAACCTGTGTTTTGGATGCTGCACACTACTGAAGATGATGAGGAAGTGCACTGGGGGAGGGGGGGGGGTTGAATCTGAGGTGTGTTTTGTAGTGTCCTGATCTCTAAGTGGTGCATATATTTTACTTAGCTGGATTGAATCCCTTATGTTGATTCTATCTGGTGGTGAAAATTGCCATATTAAACCCCACAAGCTTTACATACACATCTGTGTGCTGAATTGTGTCTTTTCCACGTAAGACCCTTAGTCCTGGTGTTTGGTTTTTATATTTTGGCTTACATACCATTTTTTTTGGAAATATGGATAATGTTTAAGTGATCATGATATAGTTTAGTTTAGTATATAGACATGCCAGATATGAGGATGAGATCAGTCCACCACTTTGGACCACACTGAAACAGTTCAACTAATGGATGGATTGCAGACTTCGGTCATTATACTGACATTAGCAATTAGCTTAGTGTCCTGCAGTGGTCAAGTGCAGCCTCACAGAGCTGCCTACATGGCTGTAGATAGTTTTTGTCGCCATAGACGAGTAGTTGGTGAATCCATTATTTGAAAATGAAGAAAATCCAGGGGTGTGCAGTTAGAAAAAAGCAAACTTACCAGACCTCTGTAGTCCAGCTCCAGGCTCCATATGCTGCTACTTGGATGTCACAACCAAATCTGTGACCCAAGGGTCGGCGGTGGAGTTGTATTGTAGGTAAAATGGACACCAGGTTTTAACCACGGAAGGAAGAACATCTGAAATGAAAAAGACAGTAAGTCTAGTTGTGCTGCATCAATGGGATCCTTTCTTTAAAAAAAACTGTCCATCATGAGTCCAACAATGTTACAGGAGCCCAATGCAAAACTGGTACTCCTAAGAATTTTATTTATTTAGTTTGATTTTTGCTGTTTGTAGTAATGAAAATGGTGGTTTCACTTTCAATGAGGATAATTACAGTAATTAATGTTCCACCACATCGTATTAGAATCCATGAATCCATGTTTGCTGTAAAAAAAAATCAGTCTCAAATGATTTCATGGTAAAATCCATGGATTTTACCTGATGAAGGTCTAAAGACCAAAACAGTATAAATAAAGTGAGTAGAGGTGAACAACACTGCAGGATGTGGTTGTTCATGAACCAATGCACTTGTCAAAGACTTCCTGGAGTGCAGAGCTTTGAATTAAGTATCACTTCTACAAAAGAGGTTTCAAAATCTAATGGACAAATTCCTATATCAGGGTTCATAATCATCAGAGGATCAATCCTTCCCATTTTAGACTCTCCATGAGTTTTTACAAAGCATCATCCTCTGGCTAAAACATCAACTCTGCACCAATGATATCTCAGTTAAGAAAGGTTGCCATGTATTTTGATGAGCATGTTCATCCTTTCAGAGGATGAACCATTTCATTTTAGTTGGCCCCTTCATTTTTCACAGTTGTCTTTATGTTTTCATTACAGTTTTGGGTATACAAACATAAGAACATTGCAACCTCCAGTGGATGCTACGAGGACTATGAAATTTCTTTCTTTCTTTGATCTTTTATGTCAAGCACAACTGATTTTACCTACTTAACCTGAATCTGCAGATGAAACATATCCTTTTTTCTTTGCAACAATGCAGACATAATGCACATTTCATGTCATACAACAAAAACACCATGCTAATGGTGGCGGCATGAGGAGATGTATTAAAAAAAATTTTTTTTAAATTAAATAATAAAAACAAGCTTTGAGCCTTTTGCTCAGCACCACACAGCTCTGTGCCATTTGATAAAAGCCACGGTCTCTGACAAAACGCACTTGAAACTGAGCCAATCATTTTTCTCATCTTCTGAAGTGTAAAGTAAGAGAGTCTGAGGAGCACTCGAAGGCAACACTGGTCAAAACATGCACTCCCTTCGTTCTTCCAGAATAGACACGCTAATACAACCCTTACATAATGCTGCAGTTCCTCTGGTTGTGCAGCAGATGGAGACATTCACTAAATTATCATGCACCCCACATCATGCCTCCACACCGACAGAAAAATTTCTTTGTTATGTTTGGTGAAAGAAAATGGCTGAAATGTAATCACTTTTACCAATATATTAATATGAACACCTTAAGCTACATGAATGTGATGACTAAAGACATGATTTGAAGTTTTTAGGTTTACATTCCTGCACGTATCTTTCAATTTTAAACCCAGTGAGGAGTTTTGACGTGGACACACCCAGTGTTGTCTCGATGCTCACGTGGGAGTGAGGGGTGATCTGACAAAGGCTGACAGTTTTTCGATTAGTTGAATTAGTTGCTTTTGTCACCTCAAATGAGCTCCTGCTCCTAACCCGTGGAGGTGGACGATGACGGGGGTATGTGTGTGTGTAGAATAAACGTGGAAGCCATGAGTGAACCTTTGTGATCGTGCAGGCTGCATGTCTGGCTGTGTCCCAGCATCCCCACTGACAGGAGATGAGACCATACATACATACACCCAAGGGCTCTTTGTCTCTCTGCAGACACAACAGCAATGATGCACTTGTGTTCAAAACATGATCTTCATTAGCTGATGCTGTGACTGTGATTAAATAACAGAAACATTATTTATTAAAGACAAAGCACCGGCTCTGCTGCACTGCTAACATTTATGTATTAATCTTGGTCATTTATTCAAGTAAAACAAAAACATGTGATCCATTTGAGACTTATTGTTTTTGCTAAAATATCTCTGCTACTCTCCACCTCCATTCTCAGGCATCCTCCTCTCCTCTGAGGTTGCTCCCTCGCCCAGACTGCTTCTACGTAACTTGTTGCTAGGGTGACCTAGCTTTGAGAGAAGCTTCAGCCTTATTGCACTGTATGCAATCATGCATATTTAGTGCATGACGGAGGGTAAAGAATTGAGCTGAAGGCTTTGGCTACAATGAGGACAAGAGGCATATGCATAATGTCAGCAAGGTGAGGGCCCTGTTAGCCTCGAGTGAGTGCAGATTTGACCTTGTGGTTTTTAAACATTATAAAAAATTAAATTTAAAAATAAAATTAAAAATAAACCAAACATCTAAAAATAGCTCTAAAGGTAGTGAAATGCCAGCCCTAAATGCTGTGATCCACATTAACCTCCTCCACTGTTCACAGAACGGTATGCACACTTTTACAAAGCTAAAATAACAAGACAGAGTGTTTCTAATTCAGCAGAACAGAAGAGCAGCGGAGAGGAAAGCTCTCTGTCTTCTTACATAATTGAATAGCATGGTATAAGCGGTTTGCTATTGGCTTTCCTTGAGGAAATAGTCATGTAATTGCCTCACAGAAATGCACTGTGGTTCCTCTCACAGACAGATTAGGACCAAACGCTGTTATCAATCGAAGCTAAGTGAATGAACAGCAGCAGCCTTCAGGTACTCCGCAACTCTCTCCTTTTCAATCTCCATCTCTCTCTGTCTCTGAGTGCGTCTCTCACCCACTATGACCAGGCCAAAGAGAGAGAGAGGGATCCAGCTGCTGTGGAGGAGGCAGCCAGGGTTAGAGAGACATACACAGAGAGACACAGAGAGAAAGGGATTGAGGGTGGATTGTAAGACTGGCACTGAGGCCATGCAGACATGGGTCACAGCTAGGCTGGCAGGCAGGCAGGCAGGCAGGCAGGCAGGCAGGCAGGCGGTCCAACGAATAGAAAAGCCTTCACGTGGAAGTCAACGTGCCATTTCCTACACACAAGAGCCTCAGGAGGAAAGATGGGGAGAAGAAAAACAGATATAAGACATTAAAAAGAGATGGAGACAGACAGAGAAAGAGATAATGGAACCAAACAAAGGGAGGAAAGAGTTTGTAAGCTGTGGGAGCATCAGTTCAATAAATTCCTGAGGCAGCGCAATCTTACTACATTTATCATCATTCACCACCAAAATATCCACACCTGCTCATCTCAACTTAAAGGAAAAGGCTGTTTCTACTCAGGATCCAATCTCATTCTTAAATTATGACACTGCTGATGTTAACAGGTCCCATGAAAATACTAAAACCAACAGTGAATGTATCCTAATAACTAGTAGTATTGTGTGTGTCCACAGCCTAATATATCTTATTCCTCTGAGCCACAGATTCCACTGTTGTAAAGAACTAAAAAACACACATTGTTGAGTCACAGCGTTACACTGGGTGACATATTCCTTCATCACCATGAACACACAAACTCCTGTATTTTACTTCAGTCCAACATACCCAGTCCTTGTGTATTAATGTACAGATGTAAATGAAACAATACATTTGTGACCAGTTTTTGTCCTCAGAGGCAACACACTGATGCTTTTACTCTTTTTTATTGGATTTCATGTCAATAAGAAACACACACAATAATGCCAGGCTTCTATAAAGGAAATGACCTGTAAGGTGCAAACCAATCAACTCAAAGCATTTTGTACGAGACAGTTAGACAGACTGACAGTCAGGGATTAGACCGGTCTTGCTGTGTAATCTATGAACAGGCCATTGAGCACAGGCCAAGCATCAATCGAGTAAGTAAGTGCAACCAAAACACCATTCTGATCCTCCATCCTCAATACATGGAAGATACCAAGACTGTCGAGAAATGAGGGGGGTGGGGGGGGGCTGGGACTGAGTAAACTAATGCGCTTAAAATGAGGTCAACTCGTTTATTCCTCCATCAGATTTTTTTTTCTGAATTCACCTCCCCTCTTCCTTCCTTCCACAGCATCCATGCTTGGCAGTGACTTCATTCTTTGTCCGGAGACGATCACAAGGCTGCGAACGCACACATGCTCTCTCTCACTCACACACACACACACACTCACACACACACACACAGACAGACAAATGACATCACCCAAGGAGTGACGGGGCGGAGACTGGCAGCGTAAGCCGTGCACATACACACATAAACAGTGGGACATGCACAACTCCTCTCCCCTCCATAAGCTCTCTGTCAGACAGCTCAGCTTGGCATCACTCTCTCCCAATAAGATGAAACGAGCATTAGCCTGACCCCGTTCTCACAGAGACCAAGTCACTTTACACAAACATTATGTGCTGCTATCTCTGCGCTCTGGCATGGCTGGCCTTCCCCAGCTCCCTCCTCCTCCTCCTCCTCCTCTCCAACATATTCTTGATAAAACTTTACAGGGAGAAAAGGGACAGACTTTCCCCGCCCTTATATCTTGACCTCTCCTCTGTCTTTGAGCTGAGGTCTGTTCCTAATTGGCTCTTTCTCTGAGGGAGGACTGCCCCTGTCCCTGTCCCACATTATCAATATTCTTTCTGCACTGTAATAGGTCAGTGGATTCACTCGATAGTCTGCAGACTGCCTTTTGTAGATTTTTAATGGCCAGAGCACGTATTGAACTACTGACACTTACTGTTTTGAACTACTAGCACTGATTTTATGTTTTCTACCTTGAAAACATACTAACTACCTACAAACCTGATGGCATTGCCCTCTCCAAGAAACAACAAACACTCCCCAATGGGTGTTTGTTGAGTACAGAGTGTACTCAATGCCTAATGTACTCCAAGAGCTATTTTGGGATAAAGTGCTGGAATTCAGTTTTCTCTTAACTGCATGTCACTTAATAAGTACCTACATTTTCCATAATGCTTTTCAGAGTCCAGACAGTGTTTCTTAACCTGCCTGAGCATTTCAGATGGGAGTGGCTGACAGCTTCTTTTGGCTGTATCCACCTATCTCTTCTGTCATGAATTTAACTATGTATGACTCTTGATGAAATGCAGTCAGGCTCCACTGTAACAGCACCAGACATCCACCAAAATAAGAATGAGACTAAGGGTCGAGTTGTGCTTGAAAAGAACTAGTTCATTTGATGTTGTGTCCGAGCCCGTCGAAAGGCAGACGTGTTTATACCTGATCCAAATGGCCACACTCGAAGGCAGGGTGAAAAGACGGTTGGTGTAGAGGAAGGGGCGTTATTATTTAAATATGGGGATAATTGTGCACACTTTCAGACAGTCTCTCCTGGAAGGCATTCATCACTTTACACTCAGTCGTACCCCAGGAAGGTGATTTTCACATAATTTTGTAACATTATCATTTAAATATCTACAAGAACACAGGCTGTTGTTCTTCACAGTATGCTCAGACATTAGCAGGACGAAAAGCAAAATAAATATGATCGCTGACGAATTAAGTGCTACGTCCTGGAGTAATCCTTCACATTTTTGTGAGTGACTGCACTGTGCACCATACAAACCTAACACTGGTACAAAATAACACTGGTAAAACAAGGCTGATAGTGAATGGATTTTGACATCCTCCCGTAGCCATCTGGCAATGTGTCTGACTCTCAGCAAAATTTCTGTTCTGTTACTGTCTTTCTGAGCTCATCATCTGTGACAGCTGTAATTCTTGGCTGTTTGACAGATTTTCTCACTTATTCATTTCTGATGTAAAGATGTTGGGAGGCTCTATGGACTTGTTTTCATTTGTCATGAATTTATTTCCTTCGCGGCAGCAAAACATGTTATGCAAGCCTTCGGAAACTCTGCAGGTTAAACTGAGATAACCAAATACTTTTAGTGCTGACTAACTCTGAAACTCTCTGAAACTTTCATTTCATATATATATATATATATATATATTACACACACACACACAAATACGCACACACACACACACACATAGTATATACATATTCTGGCTATTACAGTATCCTCTCTCTTCAGGGCGGTGGCGGAGGCACAACTCTCTGTGTGTCTCATCCAACTGACTGCACAGTAGCTGACATAGATGTGAATGAACTTCTCTCTCCGAGTGATCACTGTATAAGTGAATATAGCTGGAATCACAGCACAATTTCCGTTGTCTGACAACAGAAACAAAAACATGTCAATTCCAGACAGCTTTGTTGGGAATTTGGCTGCATTAAATTACTGAATATGTACAGAGAGCAGGAGGAAAGTAAACATGTAAAGCTCTGAAACCAACTGATGCAAATACAACGCGATGACGTAATGAATAGGCTAGCGTATCCTACTAGCATAATATGTGAACTAGCAACATTTTGTGACTTTACAACCAGGTTTTAGCTACTTTCCTTACAAAGAAATTGTTTACAACAGTTTCACAACTTTTCAACTATGTCCTCAGCTTTGCACACTGACCATAGTCCAGCCATGTGCTGGGTTTTGATCTGCACCTGAGTCTTATAACGGTAAGGAAAAACCTGATAATTTACCAATATATCCAGTATTTCCATTTTCACCCAACAGGCCTTGCTGTAACACCACCTCTGAGTATTCAAACTGGTGCTAAATAACTTCATATATGAAGAGACTTGTACAAACAGGAGGTGAATGCAGATGGTTGCAGTTAGAGTTGGCAGCCGGACATATCTGTTTAGACTGAGATTATAGTTCCTCCTTCCACACCTTTATTTCATTTCCTGTCATCAGTTACAGTCAAACGGGACATCATTTATCACACAGCCTGGCTAAAGATCAGTGTCATATCTAAGAGCCGAGAGCTAAGGGCCACTAAAACACATGACCTCACATGCAGACATCTGGCTTGTACAAGTGGATGTTGGCATGAAAATATCAGGATAACACTAATCGCCCAGATTGGGATTATGACTCATTTCATACCTCTGACAGTAATCTAACAGTAAACACATCAGTATCCAACAATGACACAGTCCAATTTTGAACCAATCAGTAACAAGTAAATACATGTTGTAGCACCACCTTGTTAAGCCAGTTCAACAGAAATCAATAACAAGACTCATTCTAGTCATAAAACTAATTTTATCATGGGGACAAAAATCTGATTTAGCTGACTAATACATCTCCACCGACATCCAGTGTTTGTCTGCGGCTTTCAGCGGCCATCTGTGGATCATTTCTGCAGGTCTCCTTTGTCAATCCCCCTGTGGTTTCCCTCATCACCTCCACCTCCCTCTCATCCCTCTCATCCCTTTGTTTGCCACCCCTCCTCTCTCTGTCCCGGGGTTGACATCACAGTCCCAGAGGAGCCCTGTGATGGTAACAAGCCCTGATTCAGCACCAAGTAGTCCCATCTATGCCCCCTCCCTGCACCACTTTTAAGTCAGTGGTTGCTCCCTATCTATGCTGCATCCCTCTCCTCATCTCTCATTTTATCCTCCTTGCCCTCCTCCCTTCCTCATTGTCCCTGTCCCCCATTACCTCCACCCCTCCGGCCCTAAGCAGGCTCCGGGGCTCAGACTGCTTTTATTGTGCTGAAAACAAGCTCTCCCGAGTGGGCAGGGCTCTTATTTCACTGTAGGCTGTTCCTGGGATGGCAACAGAATATTACTGGGAAACATCAGGGCATCACCAAAATGAAATATTTATTTAAAAGCATGAATATGGAGGAGAACATCAAAGTATTACCTTCTACATTCCACCTTCTTTTCACTCTAGATTTCTTCCAATTTTAAAAGCAGAGCCTTTGGGTCTCACTTTCAACAAAGAAACACCGACCAGAGAGTAAAACTAGAAGCTAAGAGGTGCAAGGGCCTGAGATGAATTTTTCCATTTTTAAAAAGGGTAAAATCCTCAAAATGTATATGTATATATGTACGTATATGTTTGACAACTCACTGAAAAATTCTGATTAGCCGCAATTACTCGTAAATGATAACAATCAAAAACTAAGACACTGACACTGCTTTCAAAAATTGCTGATGAGGCAAAGCCAACACAATGCCATTTTCCTCTAGCATGCATTATTAATCCAGTCATTTGAAGCTAATATCAACCATTGCTCTATGTTTTGTTCCTGCTCTAATAGTAGCTGACAAACTACTGTACAGAAACCCGTTGTGTTATTGTCTCTGAGCCAGAGGAACAAACAGGGTTATCACTCTCTGCTCTGTCCCTGCTTGCTATTATAGTGGGTGTGAGTCCCATCTGTTGGGCCTCATTAGGGAGAAAACCTAAAACAGGACTATTGTGTGCTTACTGAAGCGACAGGACAGTGGGAGACCAAGGACAAGGTGGATTGTGGAGGGAGGGGTGGGGCTGGTGGGTGGAGGGGACCGAAGGACCAAAGGATTAGCTAATGGCACAGCAACTGAAGGAAGGGTGTAACTGAGGATGGGGGTCTGGATTTTGACAGGGTCAACTGCTTTGACCTCAAAGGTCAGCAGGCAGGATTTATACAAAACCACAATCTCTCACTTGCTTATTCATTAGTTAGCTTTTATTATTTTTTCCACCTATACTATGCACATTGGTCTTCAAGGCCCAAAGTGAGTGACAGCAGACAGACGGTCCTCTGATCAATCATGGCACATCTATATGGTCACTATGGAAATTGATATTATCTGTAAAGACTTTTCAATGAGTCAAATCTACTCACTCTACATATTTATTCATTATGAGTAATACAACCATTCAAAAACCATGACTTCATCTTTCTCCGTCTCTGTAGCCTATACAGTACACACTATATATTAAGTATACAGTAAATAAAAGTTTATTTTACATGAGATGACACTTTACAAAGGCATATTGAAAAGAAATATTTAAGCAGGAATTTGTCAGCGTGTCTCTGCTTGATGTCTGAAGAGGATATTTTTTGCTTGCATGTTCACAGTAGGTAAGTTTAGAGGGTGGTAATATGACAGCAGGGTTTTCAGCATCAATTAATGCTGCTTTAAGACAACCTATAAGCACGATATGCACCATGGAACTGTACAGAATGCCTATGTGTTTGTTACTCTCTTGTTCAGGCTAAGCAGGTAGGTGCAGGTCATTACAGTTATACACTCTTCTCTTAGTCATCAAACTCTATTGCTTAGACTTCCACATAAAGAAAAGTCTGGCACACTCCCCAGGTTTCTAAAGTCCTCCACAGTCTCACCATTTGGTGTGATAGGTGAATCATGGTCTGATGTTCAGCCAGCTGCTCTTCTCTTACAGATGGTGATGTTTAGTGGAGAGCAATTCCAAGTCTGCCTAATAACAGTCAGTGGCCATTAGGAAGAGTGCAGGGGATAGACCACAGTCCTGGTGTAGGCCTGATTCCACTGGAAACCACAAGGAGCACACAGTCCTTCTTAAAGGGCAACTCCACTGATTTTACACATCTGTTCACAGGTGTTGGGGAGTAAATGCAAATGTGCAAATATGAACAAAGTTGTATAAAGTCTTCTGTGGCTTCACCAAGTCCGATAAGCTGCCTGAACTACAACTGTTGGGTCGGTGTCGGCTAGGTCTGAAGATTGCACAATCTTTTTGGACTTGTTTTGATATATTTAATATTTAGATTAAGAATAATCTAAATAATAAAGAATTATCGGTAGTCAAGTATTATTTGTTGCCAGTATTGTATTGAAAATGTTTTTTTTATTGTAGAGTTAGACAAAGATCACAACTGTCACCTTGGTTTGAATTATAAACACAACACATTTCTACAGTACATTCTGCACGTGAGGAGCCATCACTCAGACACACACACTTACACTTAAGCATGGAGTACACACATGTAGAGCAAATGGGGGAGTGGGGGGCAGGGATGCTGAAACCACTTCCAGACAGCCTGCAGCCTCCCAGAGAACAGAGAAGCTGAGCTGGTGATTATGTAACACACAGTTACATAAAAGTTATCGCTACTCTTAAACATGGCTGCCTTATAGATTTAGCGTCATGGTAACAGAGGACAGACTGCATCATCTTACATGCAATATTTACAAAACAGGGGCTTTTGCGTTCCTTGTGACTCAGACTTTGGTTACTCAGAGGGTTGAATTCTCAGCCGTACCTTAGCGTTCATCACGAGCAGCAAGCAGCACTGTCTGTGTTGATCCTCTCCTCCAGTACTGAACCCTCAGTGGGCTTTCTGTAATTGCTGTGTTCTGGCCACCTGCACATGTAACAGCCTCCTCTCTCTTCGTGCCCCAGAGACAAACATCACTGCTTCCCATTAGAAGAGTTACAGCACAAACGTGGAGGACTCCCTTTCCCCCCTATTCCCTAATTTGCTTGCTATTGGATCCCACCGCCTCTGTGGATGGTGGGATGGGGGGAGGGGGGGGCAGGTAGATGGCCTGCACTGTGTTTGTGTGGACCAAAAATAGGTCAGGCTTCCAACGCCAGCACACACCAGCATGGCTGAGTGCTTCTGAAAGGAAGGTCCCACTCTTCCACCGTCTTAGGAGGGAAGGTTTCTTGTGGATCAGCTGCTGCTGCAGCTACTGCTGTGTGTGTGTGTGTGTGTGTGTGTGTGTGACACAGTGGCAGCCCAGTAGGAGATGCATAGATTAATAATAACCCCCCGTGTTCCCTCATCATGCAAACACTTGTCCTCCCTTTTATCACCAAGCTTTGAAATCTCCATGCAGTTACCCCCCTTACCCCGTGCACCTCCTCGTCGGACAGCATCCATTTTTAGCTAGAAAAGGTTTTCCAGTATTTTCACAATGTAGAAAACCAATTTCTGAGGACACGGCATGAATACATCAAACTAAACTTCATGTAAACATATAAACTCAAGCTTAATATTTAAAGGAACCCATGAGCGAGCAGATTTCACTCACTGCTGATCAAATTGGACCATGACTCATTTTCTGCCAAGCTGTTTTTGGAAAAGTAAGTGAAGGAAAATGTTTGGGTTTTGTTGATGCAACCTCATCAGAAAATGCAAATGAGTGAGCAAATTTCCTCATTCAAAGCAATGACCTGAATACTAAAACTGACTTTTTTTTAAATCTTTGCCACCAGGCTGAATCAATGAAAAGATAATCAGCAACACAAACACACACATAAACAAAGTCTAAAACCTCGCTCCCCCAGGCAAGACCAAAATCCTCTTCCACACACATCTGCAGATTTTGGCTGGTGCTGCCACTGCTTCCCCCTGCCCTCCCCTTCTTTCTGTCTCTGTCTCTTATTTGCCCGCCTTTGTCCCGTGAAGCACCACAGATCCAGAATCGTGGGGGAGACTGATGCTGGCAGGCCGTGAACACCATCTGGTCCTCTTCACTAAGACAGAGCAGCTCAGCCACCCTCAGCTGACTGGGACTGAACACACAGGACACTACAGGCTCCTGCAAGCTGATGTACTGTAACAATGTTCTATCTATAGGTGAAGGAAAGAAAATGAATCATTCCTGATTAGAAGAACAGTCTGACATTTTGAGCTTACCAGCACCTGTAAAGCTCATTAACCAACATGTTATTTCTTGTTAGTTTAATGCAAACAAAAAGTGAAGTGGGAGAACATCATACTGTGGCTTTACTCTTCTTATTTTCTGTTTTCCACCAGCCTTCAGTCTTTATGCTGAGCTAACCGTCCTCTGGCTGTAGCTTCACTTAAAACAGACGGATGTGACATTGGTGTCAATCTACTTTTAAAACTATTCCCAAAAAAGACCAGTTAAATGTCTAGTTTTTTTTTTAACAGAGAAGTTTAAAACAGTATTTAAAGTACTTTTTATTAATCCTGTGAGTTCCCAGATTCCCAACCTATTTTCAGCATAATCCCAGAATATTATTTTACAGTACTGCTGATACAGAGTTGAAGACATTCAAGTTTAAAGGTTATTGAGTCTTAATAGCATTGCAATGTATTTTTTGATGTCAAAAACATATATTCTCACTTATGTAATAACTAGCCATACAGGTAAATCTGCTGAGGTTTACAGTATACAGCTCTGTACAGAGGCCCTTAAGGGAAATGAGTGATTTTATTCTGTTGCTCACCACAAACTTGGAAAAACAAAAGTTACCTTATGTCCCCTCATGGGCTCCATAGACAGACTGTATTTCTTTATATAAAATATGCAATAAAATAGAAGTTAAAACATAGAAAAGTCATATTTGAAAATCTCGACGACAGTGTGTCTTTCTGGAAACGATGCCCTTGTCCCACAGATCTCACTGTGAACAGTCTCATTACATTCACTACTTTATATATTAATAGTCCCAATTCAAACTGCGAGAAAGGCAGTTTTATAGATGTTATCATTTATCATATCGTGCTGATATCACATGTCATCTGCAAATTTAAGTTGTTGGAATTAATGGTTCCTCACAGACTGTAACCAAAATTTTGCTAGATTTGTTTTTGACTTACTTATATGAAGAGTTCAAAGTTCAGAAAACAAGAGAACAAACCCATCTCTAGTCATGGCTACACACTAATACGATATTTTTTGTGAAGTAGGTGAACTGACCCTTTAAATATATACATTCTGTTCTATTACTACAGAGTACTTGCACAGCAGAGGGGTCAGTAAGACACTGTTATTTCCTTGTACTCTTGTTCTTGCTTTTTCAGAAATGCTCTAAAATTCATTAAAAAAAAACACACACACATTCATCCTGAGAGCTGCCCATTACACTGGTGCACTCACACTGTTGACCACTGAGCAGATCCTCGAATAACAACTACAATAAGGGCAGAGTCAGTGCTCAAAGGTACCTTGTCCCTTATCTGTGTGAGTGTGTTATTTTTTCAATTTTCCCACCCAGGCTCAGGGGGGTTTGTACCACTGACCTTTGGGGAATGAGGAATCATGTCTGAGTGCTGATGTGAGTCACTGTGTTTCACTACAGACTGTGAAATCATGCAGAAAAAAGTGTGAGACTGAATCAGACTGTCTGTAACCATCTGATCAGCCAGGCCACAGCTTCACACAGTGACCCACAGCCTCCACATGCATCCAGTGTGCAGTGTGGGCCGATGTGTCTCCCTCTGCACTGAAACATTGCACTGAAACGTGCCTTCAACACACAAATCACTGGCCTAAATCACAGGATGAAATGATATCCACATGGTAACAGTAAAAATAGATCTAACTCTAGGCCTTTGTAGTTACAAATATTTTCAGCACAGCATCACTGTGACTGAACAAACGCAGATCTGCTCCTCCTGTCGTCAGAATAATGGTGAGCTAAAAATAGCCCACAATCAAATAGTCCCGATTAGGTCGATTGAAGCTCAGTCCAAGTTTTGGCATTTACATAACGCCTGGCAGTTTACTTGGAAAACTACACAATCCTGTGGAGCAGGGACTCACAAAGGTTCAGAGATATCACGTCAAACTTAAGTAAGTAGTTTAAGTAAATAATAATAATAAAGTAATAAGTTAAGAAGAGTCCAGAAGGTATTTTAACTTCCATGAAACATAGACGACCAACAGCTTTGATAACTGATTGGATTAAAAGAGACAGAACATTTCTGACGTTTCTGATGCATTTATAGACCAAAGAGACATCATAGTAGTGATAGCAGGAATAAGAAAAGCTGACACAAAATACAATTTCTTTGCCCGAAAAAAGGGAGGTGCCACTTTTTCCAGCGTTGTTTTTGAATTCCAAGGTTTTGTCCTGCCACTCCTTTATAGGGTGACTGTTAACTCACTTGAAAATTACAATATAAACCTGTTTCTCCAAAAACAAAAAAAAACCCAAATGTTTCTGACTGTCATGTCGACATCTCGTAGAAGTGACATTTTCACTTTTTACATCCAGCTTTCACGGACTGGCTTTATATCATACGTCGACTTCACCTCTCACTCCTTCCACAGTTCTGTGCAGCACATTTGTTCTCCAAATGCAGCAGTTCTGACCTTAAATCATACACCAGTTGTTATTGCTAATTCAGCTTTGTTAACTTACACAGTTAAGGCTGTGAGTGCTGATACTACTGGCACGTATCAGCAGGATACAGTAGAAACAGTGGGTTGCAGCTGAGTGCTCCTAACAGATTCCTGTACGGCAGTTTGCATCTCAGGAACTGAGACTCAGAGAGTGAGCCCACAGTACAATGTCTTCATTTCCATTTGAGTGCAAGACCACATTTAAGATAATATTTATCTTAAACGTGGTCTTGAATGTGCTCAGTGTCTCTCTGCACTGACTGCTGTAATATCTAGTCCCTAATGACGGGACAAATTTCAAATATCAAAGTCTGTATTTTCAGTTAAGACGCTGGAAAACAAGCACAGGTGTAAAAGACTGGGTGGATGCAATGGGAGAGACAGCATCTACAATTCTATTTGGAAGCTTAGTAGTTTTGAGTTCAGGATAGGAATATCCTGTGTGTGAGATTGTTTTGCTTTTGATTTTATTCCATTGTGAAAAATGTATTTCTTATTTTCATTGTTAGGTTATCTTATGTTGTGTATTTATTCAAGTTTGCACTCCTGTTACCCAGAAATGATGTTGTGTGTGATACTAGGTAACTTTCATGATTTCATGTTTTAATACATATAAAAATACTGAATAATAACTTCAGCATCACGTTTTTTCGTCAAAAACTTATAATTATGAAGTTAACAATTTTTCTAGCATTGAAAATTTTGGAATCTATGAGCAATTTATGAACTTTGCACTATCCACATTCAGACTGACCCATTGCACCATTGGTATTTGTGAGAAAAAAAAAAAGAAAAAAAGAAAAAAATTGTTGTTCTGTCAGTTGTGTCCCTGTCCTGTACTGCCTGA
Organism: Toxotes lorentzi; assembly: GCA_037833715.1. Lineage (NCBI taxonomy): Eukaryota > Metazoa > Chordata > Actinopteri > Toxotidae > Toxotes > Toxotes lorentzi. Next base: position 18,137,273 of record JBBMJY010000005.1, read on the forward strand.
GAGTCAAATTCCTTGCTTGTATGCACAAACTTGGCCAATAAACTGATTCTGATTCTGACATGCAAGTATTTATTTCAACACTTTAAACAGTGGACATGAGTTGTCTCCTACTTCTCTGAAGAGTTCATTCACAAGTGAGCAACTTCCAGACTAGTTTGATGTTGTAAAATCATTCTTATGGTACACATCTGAACTCAGATTTAAGGTAAATATAGAGACAGCTCCCACTTTCCGCAGATGGATGTGGGAACAGGATTCGAGTATCAGACTCTGCACATTCATCACTCTGCACAGTGAAGATCAAAAAGCAGAGAGAAGTAACAAGAAGCTAAACACATTTTTCAGTAAAGGGAGATTTTAAAGTTAATTAAATCCTATAGGTGTGCCAAAATAAAACCATTCATGACGGTGAAACATCTCAAATGCATTATCAGTGACTGGGTGGAGCCATGAAAAAATAAATCACTATAAGACCCTAAAAACCATAATGTGTATATATTTTTCTATAAGCTGCTCTCCAGTAGGTTTCTGTGGGTTGTAGCTTCACTCATTTTTTGCCCCAAACGCAAGTATAAACCCTAAGTGGCCACATTTGAAATAACCGAAACTCATTGTCTTAGCGCGAAGTCACAGCAAACTACAATTCCCGACAGCGCGTGGGAGTGAGGGTTCAGCCAATGGCTAGCGGCAGACGCAGTGACGGCACTCGCTTCGGTCCATTTATGTGCGCGCCTGCTACGCTCGCGCAGAGGGCTCGCGGTAAATTCTGTGAGAGAGGAGTAACGCATCCACAGCTTGTTGAAGGTGGGTGTGACAGGCAGCATCTTTAAAACAGAAAAACTCCCTAGGAATTAGTCTGTCGTCTGTAAGTATAAATGTTACTGAATTAATGCTGTTGTAAAGAGATGCAAACGGGCCACGTTTTATAGTATTTCTGGAGTCGGTGTTTTTGGACACTTTGTTGAATTTTCCTTCACCGTTTTTTTGTGAATGGTGTGTGTGTTTGTCACTTCTGTTAGCTTAGCACGTGATGCTAACCAACATTACCACTGACAGGTTGTTGGTAGATATCTTCGACCTAGTCAGGCATGTTCATTCATTTGGGATTATTTCAGCGAGAAAACTGAGACCCAGGAGGCGGTTGTTGGGGCTCTACATGGCGGCTGGTTGGCGGGCTGTTAGCCTATTGTATGGTGGGAGACACTGGCACAGTTGGCACCGACAGACAGACAGACAGACAGACAGACAGACAGACGGGGATAGACTTGGAGGACTTCTTACACGTCTGAGAAATTTGTGGGCTGCAGCGACATTTAGTCAATTGTTAATCACTTCTCAGCTGCACCAGCATGCGAGGGGAACATAAAAAAAGCTTTTATTATTCAGGTTTCAGTGGAAATAACCTGCTTTCAGCTCCTCTTTGTTTGCAGCTGCCCGTCACGTTGCTGTCAAAAGCGCCTTTGTTTGATGCTGTTTGATATGCTTGAGCTTATGACACCAGCAAGCTGACTGAAAACGGAGTCTAAATGAAGGACATATATTGTCATTGTCAGCGGGGACATTGTTAAGACGAAGTCAGTCAGCAGTTCACACAAAAATGCCAACCGTGGGTGTCGTTTTGGTATGGCAAGGTGTGGGCATTCACCAGACCTCAGTCTAATTGTGTAAAAATCAGATTTCTTTCTTTCTTTTTCTTTCTTTTTTTAAAAAAAAACTGTTCTTGACATTATATGGAAAACAAACGGCACACAGACGCCACGTTTTAGATAGCTGATAGCCTTTATGAGATAATAGGGGAGGGGTCTTTCCACTCAGTAAGCCCAGCTGATTTTGGTGATAGTTTTACTCACATTAACCACTTGACCAAATGACATGACAGCTGTTGTCGCTGCTCCCTCGTTCTCAGATATAAGTCAGATGGGTTTTTATTTTTATTTTTTCCAACATTCCCGTCATTACATTTGTGCAGGAGGATCCAGTTATGCGCGCATTGCATTTCGTGTTTGTTCGGCTGTTGTACACTTGTGTACCCACCCCCCGCAGCTCAAACACACGGTGCAAGGAACAGGTGCTCCCTGATGATCGTTTTCCCCCGGATATGCTCATTGCTCACTAATCTCATTTCAGATGGTGCATATTGGCCGTGTGGAGGGTCGGGTCCAGGCCTGTCTGCACCTGGCACTGCCTGCTGTACCCACCCCGATCACAGCCTTTTGTTTCAACAAAATGTGGCTTGTGTCGTTCATTAACAATTAACGCGGCGGTAGGCAGGCGTTTGAAAAGCCCCCCCTCTCCTCCCCTCCACGTGTCTGAAGTGATTTGATTGCTTGCTGATCGATCTGAATGTCAATGCTGCCACAAGTTATAAAATAAACAATGGTGTGTGTGTGTGTGTGTGTGTGTGTGTGTGTGTGTGTAACATGCAGGCATTGAATGCCAGTGCCGTTTTGTGTGGATTGATGGGCGGTGGTTGGCTGCAGTGCTGAAGATGACCACGGGATGTCGCCAGTAGGCCTTGTTTTTTGTGTGTGTTTTTTTTTTTTTTTTTTTTTTTTTTTTAGCGTGGCTTGTTTTGAGGTGGTTGCATTAGACATGGTGTAAAAGATCCAGTAGAGGTCACTAATTTTAGAGCCAATCTAAAAGACAATGAACCACAATCTGACGTTTTCGGATGTTCCCCCTTTAGGTAGACTGACCTGCAGCACACTCTAAAGATGGCAGCCTCTGAAGGTGAATTATATCTCTGGTTTAAAAATCAAATGCAGATCATTGCTGACTAATGGTTTGGTGTGTCTTAACAGTGTTTTTTGTTTTTTGTTACCTTTTCTGTGTTCAGATATCCAGGTCAAGGAGCTTGACAAGCGGGCCTCTGGCCAGGCCTTTGAGGTCATCCTGGGTGCTCCTGCTCCAGATGCCAAGGGCGAGTTCCCCCTGTCTCCTCCCAAGAAGAAGGATGTCTCACTGGAAGAGATTCAGAGGAAGCTGGATGCTGCAGAGGAGAGACGCAAGGTAAAAATGAATTCCATGTAACAACCTTTGACCCCTGAGCATCCTAGAAACCTAAACATGTTTTTAAAACTACAAGCTGTTTAAATCTGAAGTCCTTTAGTCTTTTTACAAATTGGCTGCATCTGCCTATGAATCCCTTTTTCAGAACCATGAAGCCGAGGTTCTGAAGCACTTAGCTGAGAAGCGTGAACATGAAAAGGAAGTGCTACAGAAAGCTATGGAGGAGAACAACAACTTCAGCAAGATGGCAGAGGAGAAGCTCAATCAGAAGATGGAGGCCAACAAAGAGAACCGCACAGCACTTATGGCAGCGATGAACGAGAAATTCAAAGAGAAGGTCAGTGTTTGAGCGGATGTTAAATGGATAAACTTGCACCATTTTCTCACTGGGATGTTGGAACAGCATTTAATTTTTCCTATTCTTTGATAGGACAAGAAGTTGGAGGAGGTGCGGAAGAACAAAGAAACCAAAGAGACCACCTCAGAAGAAGGCACTTCGGAAGACTGAAAGTTACAAACGGGGGATTGTATAGGGTTTTTTACGTATCCAAAGATTGATTTATTTTTTGTTCGGCCAGTATTTTTGTTGTGTTCACTACCCACCTTTTTGAAATAAGACATAAGAGTTCCACTTTGTGAATTTTTCAATGCTCCTGCTATAAGTGTACTTGCGCTGGTTTTACATGTGGATCATTTTCTCCCTTTGAGTCTAAACCATTTGATATGTAGCTTGTCAGTGCAGCTTCTGCCCTTTTTGAAAATTAGCAGTGTGTACTTATCCTTTTTGAGGAAGCATGTTTCTATGCATAGGTCTTTTATCCCTGCCTATTTCATAGTGCGTTTTGAAAATGTTCCTGTGAACCACACCTGTTCTCGGCACTTACTGTATATTAAAAAAAAAAAAAGGAAAAAAAAAAAGTAGCACAAGGTTTGATCAAGGCGTTGGCTGTTATACATGCAGGTGTTTAGTGCAGCTTTGCTACCGAGATTCTACTTGTTTGCTCCTGCAGATCATGTTTTGTGCCGCTGCTGATTTGCTTTTGTAAAAATATGGGGTTGTCTTCAAAGCACATGACTTCTTGCTGTGATAGCTGTGAATTAACATTCCGCCAGACATGGAAATGGACGTCATCTTGAACATCACTGAACAGGGGTCTACACATGGAATGCAAAAGAGCAATACACTTTGGCATCTCAATAGATACAGTGGCTAGTTGACTTGAACTGTTGTACTAAAACAAATAATAAAAAAAAAATGTAAACACACAATTGGTGTCTTATATGGTTGGTGCAGGCCTATTGTGGAAGATAGGTTGAATAATGCATGATCTCTGAGAACATACAGCTTTTAACAACAGAAGGTATTGTTTGTGACAGCTGTAAAGTTTGACCTATGTCCAATGCTTCAATAACATGAAACTGAACCAAATGAGTGCCCACTTTTTTTTTCTTTTTTTTTTTTTGGATACTGATGTGTACCTGTGAGTTAACTTATCACACATATGGTTAATAAAACACAGTGGTCTCATATTTAGCGACTGCATTGTACAGCTGCTCAAATGTAGATTGCTCCCTGCTGGAGAAAAGGTGGAAAAACTGGCCAAGGACCCTCACAGTGTTCATCACATGCTCTCCAACTGTGGTCAGGTATTTTAAATGGTGAATCATCATCACAAATGGCATGAATTAATACCTGATGATACTGCTTTGACAACTACAAAGTCCAATGTTTTGAAAGAGACCACTCCTCAGGGTTTTGGTGATGTAGATCTGCACTGGTGACAAAGCCACTCATGATCACAGCTAGGACCAGCTCTAGAAACACCGCAGTCTCTGTCTCCCTCTGGTGGGTGTGAAACAGGCACTCTTAAAAACATGAATCAAATGTGTGTTGAATATGGAATTTATTTTAGTCTGGCAAAATCAGTGAATGAATACAATTCAAATTAGATGAATATTGCTACAGATTTGAGAACATGAGTAAACCTGAAGTAACATTAACTGGACTCATTACAGTGATAAGACAGCATTGAGTTGCATAGATGTTATAAAAGGACATCACTGGCATGATTTTCTTCAAGTTGGACACTGGAGCTTTGAAAGCGAGGTTATATTAAGCTTATGTGTATAAGATACATACATGTACAGAATAAGGTGTATTTCTGTAAAAAGCTGAAAAGTATCCATTAATTATTGCTATAGATTCAAAGATTCACTTACAAAGTAAAGGCCATCTTGGTATCATATCAAGTCAAGTCAATTTCATAAAGCCCATTTGAAAAATTCTGTATAATAAGGTGGCGCTCTCTGTCCTTAAACCCTTAGTTTAGATAAACAAACATTTCAAAACTTACTAAAAGAATGTTCTAATGAGGGCTGCTGCCACGCTGAAGGAGAGACATTTCTGCACTGGTGCAGGAGTTAACCTGCACCCTAACCTAACCCTAACCATTTCCTGCCATTCAGACTGAGACCAGCCTTCAAAATCTAAAAGTACCAAAGTATTAGCAACACAATTCGCTTACAGTAATAAAAGTAAGAGTATTTCTAATGTAGAAAGGCCCCTGTGTTACAGTAGTTGGTTGAGGTGGAGCAAATTGTAACTGCTTTATATATACGGCATGTTTCTTTGTTTGTTTTTGTTTGTTTTTAATCTATAGCAATGCATCACATCATGAACTGATCATATGTTTCATATGTAAAATCCCATTCTGAAAAGAATGTAGTAACTATAGTTCTTGTAATAGAGTAAAAAACAAACAAACAAACAAACAAACAAACAAACAAACAAACACACACACACACACACACACACACACACACACACACACTTTAAAAATCACTCAGTAAAAATGGAGCCGATTTCAGTCAATCTAGCATCAGCAGAATACTGAGTTAACCAATACCCATGGGTAGGAAACTACCCAAGCCTCGGGTTGTTTTGACCAAGTCTAAGTTTTATTTATGAATTATGAACTATTATTACCAGAGTTAAAATATGGCGTGGCTAACTGTTATAACCTACTCTTTTTAAACTTACATGCCACTATTCATTACTGACTGTTAATACAATGTAAATGTGTATCCTCTGCAGTTTTTAATGTCATACATACTTTTTGTACAACTAACGACACATACAGTATGTGACAGTTTCCAGAGTGCAGCACAAAATGGAAATACTTAAGTAAAAGTACCTCAAAACTGTACTGAAGTACAGAATTTGGGTAAATGTATATAATTACTTTCCACTACTACATCAGGCACAATGTCTACATAGACACAGTACTTAAATGGTGTGTTGTTTTTCTTTGTATACTGTGTATAATTGTTCATGTAGTATGTGGGCAGATCCCTTATTATTGTTCTTATTCTGTCATACTTAAAGTTCTGTTTTCACACTGTAGGAAGTGGAATTTGGTGTTGTTCTTTTTTAACACACCAGTAGAGGGCAATGTTGTTCTCTCTGTCTTTCTCTCTGCCTCCCTCTAATTATCTGTGATGTCAGTAAAAATTAAGGCTATTTTTTAAAATCTTGAATTAAATCTCTCTCTTTGTTTTGTCCACCAAAAGCCCACTTTTGCAGATTGCAGCAGGAAATTTTCTAAGCTCTTAACTAAACTGTAATCATTACTGTTTAGCTGCATCACCTGCTAACTCTGCATGAGTAATTGACTATGGGTTTCTCATTTCACTTCCCTCCAGGATTAAATCTCAAAATGTGGGACTACCACAAAGGTAGAGAACTCTGTTCTACATCAAATTGCTGTTTTCAGTTCAACTGAGTAAAATGTACAAATATGATCGACAAATGTGTAATATTTTAATTAATTATACACAGACACACAGACACACAGACACACACACACACACACACACACACACACACACACACACACACATACATATGCACATTTTAATACATATATTACTAGGTCGTTTGACTAAAAAAAGAAGAAAATAGAAAGAAAGGAAACTATTAACTCAAGGTTAACTGAAGGTCCACCTACTCGCTTATTCAGGGCTAACATTATGGTTAGATGATAAATCAGCAGACCCTCAAAGGGGCCCATGTTCCATTTGTAAATTCTGAAATATTTCACAGGATGAGTGAAAGCAATGACCTGCTGATGGTGCTACAGGACGTCTGGAGATCACCAAACTCTCTAAGGTTCATCCTCTGGACACCACACATATCTTTACAATCCATACAATTGTTGCTGAGATTTTTCAGTAAAAGCCACATGTGTCAACCTGCTGGTGGCATTAGAGGATCTTCAACATCAATAGGATTCATCCTCTGGTGACCATGGGTATCTGTCCAAAATCTATTCTCAATAATTCAGTCTGGCCCAAAGTGGTGGACCGACATTACCAGCCCTACAAGTGTGCTGATAGCATGGCTAATATGAACCATATTCGATGAAACAATCACGTTTTAAAGTATTAATCTTGCAAACTCATAACTGTAGCTGTAGTTAATGTTAATGTATTGGAATAAAAAATAGAATACTATAGTAAAGTAAAAGTATATAAAGTTGAAATGGACATAGTTAAGTACCTCAAACTGTACAGTACTCGACAACAACGTGGGGACATAACATGAGAGAGAGTAAAGTTGAAATTTCTCACTGGGTGAATAAAATCCTAGAACACCATCAAGAACCCATGGGAGTCCCAGTTTGGGGAGCTGCTGTCTCAGCTTACACATCAACTGTAAAATACCATTTAAATGCTGTACAGTTTCTGTGAAAAACCATATAAGCCCATACAAGAACTCCGCTCTTAGCTCCTCACAGAAAGTACCTGGCTGAACACACGCTGTGTGTAACACAGGTGATAATCAGGGTGTCACTGAGACGCCTGGCAGTTGTCTGCAATTTACGACTATTCTGAGACAGAGGGAAAAAAAAGAAAAGAAATATCACAGCTGTAAGTGTCCTTGTTGGAGAACTCATTCAAAATGCGTGATTTGTTCTGCTGTTCTCGCACAGAAGAGAGTAATTAAGAAAAAATCTATTGAGACTCGACACTGTTGAAGGAAGGAGGAATGTGTGGGTTAAAAACTGAAACGCTCCGTTAACATCTCTCCATCAACTGTGGAGTTTTAACATAACTCCAAACACAGCATGGTCTACAGCCAAATGACCTGTAATAACCCTGTGAGAAACAGCTTTGTTGCCACAGCAGGAATGACCCAAGACAACCTGTTTGAATGACAGTTCAATAATGCTCTGTATGCACAAGAGCTCTGATAATTACTGACACACACAGCATGAAAGGGCTACTCTTAATGTTAAATACACGCATTAGCTCAACAATCTTTGATGTAAAACTAGCTTTAATTGGCACAGCACTGCAGCGTTAGACTTGAATGGTTTTACCCAGCTAACGGTGCTGACAGTATAGACTGGCTGCTCATTATACACTTATTGCTTACAAGTACACAGCCTGCAGAGTACTAATCACATACATTTAATGCAATCAACCCTTGTTTTACTTTGCTCTTGCTTATTTTAAAAATAACACATCGAGTGATTCACTCTCTGAAGTCGAGCCTTCAGTTGAACTTGCTTTGTACGCAGAGGTTCTGTTTGTTAGTGGCAACAGCCTTAAAGTATAAAGCTGTTGCCACTAACAAACAGAGCCTCTGTGTCAGGTCAGCTTACTCGTAACTGTAGGCTCAGTCTATGGTTGTGGAGGAGTTAAATAAGTTAAATAAGTCCTGATGAAATTATCAGCACCGAAACACCAAACAATGTTGTACAACCAACAGGTGCATGAGAGGTCCATCTAAAATAACAGTGGGACAAGAGAGGCTGAGTGAGCTGAAAATTAACCTTGAAAGAAGGTGACTGCATCGCTGTGATACATCGCTGTGATACATCGCTGTGATACATCGCTGTGATACATCGCTGTGATACATCGCTGTGATACATCGCTGTGGGCTGTTGGCTTTCACACACCTCTCTTACCTGCATTGTTAGATCAGAAGGAGCAGAATGAGGGAGAACGCTCTGAAAATGTATTTTTTATTTCACTGTGTAAGCAGCAACAGTCTAAGTACATCTGTCTGTATTATATTGTTGATTGTAAAGATGGTGTTTAGCCTATTTCATTCATGTATTTGATATGCTAGTTGCACCCACCTTGTTTTTTTGGGTTTTTTTTGCTATTGTTGATGATTTCTGAAAGGAGGTTTTGTTCCCTTTTCTCGTTAATAAAAAAAAAAAAAAATGGCCACGAAGCGTCGAAGAGAGACATTCCGGCCTGTATCTCCCTGTGTAAACCTAATGCAGAATGAGTTCAGTCTATCCTGACATCATCTTAATGAAAATGTCTGTGGGGAAACAACAAATAGGGCCAGGCTACAGTAGGGAGTGTAGACGGTGTGCAGATAGGCTGAGGCAGGGAGGCATGTAAGGTGAGCGGAGCTCGGCGGGGTCAGTGGAGGCAGAGTATGAGGCACATTAAGGCTGAGCAACACAGATCAGCAGAAATGATGAGTAAGACTGAGATAAAGCCAGGATGGGGGGGAAGAGGAGGAATGATGATCTTGGACGTGAAAACACTATTACAGGGCTGACTGAGTTTTTAATGTAGCAAAGAGATGCTGTTCGTATTAAAAGTAGCAGGTGGTTGCACATGTGTACTGATAAGGGAGGGGATGTTAGGCCTGCTCAGTGATATCAGCCAGGGCTAGATCAAGGCTGGGTTTTTGAGGCAGACATTGATATGGAGGAGAGTCTTTGTAGCTGTCAGTAACTGATGCTTTCTTCTGTAATTTAGCATCTAGAAATTTCTCAACTTAGATTTAATGCTTCCCCAGAGTTTGTTTTTGTTCTCGGAGTGCTACTGACGCAGCTTTTTGAAGGCTATAGCAGAAGCACTTTAATGAAGATATTATCAACACAGGTATTTATCAGGCAAGTACCAATCCCATGGTGTCATTAACCTGACAGCAAAAATGAGTTACTGGGACCCCGACGGCCCCCCCATTGTACCCTCTGTATGTCCAACGTGTACAGTTTGTGTACCCTACTATAAGGTCCTTATCACATCTATTTATTGTTGTGCTTTACTGATGCAAAGCAACAACAAATAAATAAAAACACATTTTCAATTAAATGATCACAAACACTCAGTATCTCTGGAGCTCTTGGCCCCTGAAGTTCTGGGGACCCAGGGGCAGTTGCTCACTTCATCTGGTAGCTGATCCAGCCTCGATCAATCCTGATGACTAAATTCAGGGTCTTGGCCAGAGCGAGTGCAGCTTTGGAACCGGGGCACTTTTTCTTTTTTAGCTTTGACTCTTTTGTATCATGACTGTGCAAATGGTAACCAGTATTTTAGCCCTTGGGACTGTAGAAACTTATAAAGCAGTAACTGTGGATAGAGTAACAAACTATTGAGTGAATATCATAACTTTTGGTGCATAATGAAACAGTGCAAGTTTATACAGGTTTACACAGGTGACTACTTTTTAAATAAAATCAGAACGTATTAACTTCAAATATATCGTAATAACAAATTTAACCCTAGTGCCTTCAGGTCCAGTTTATATTTAACACCAGTGCCATCACAATCATCTCATGGACTGCATGATCCACATTCTAACCCCAGGTTTGCCCCAGGTTTTATGTACATGAACAGAGGTGCCATTCAAATGAAACTAAGTACTGTAGTTAGTATTTGGTCATTTTGAATTTTTCAGATAGACTGAAACAATAAACGTTCTTTTAGGTTGAGAAATTCTTCTATTTCCTAAACTAAATAAAGCATTTTCTTAAATCTGAAAAATGCACTGTCACAAAGCTGATTTTCAGGCTGTTTATTTAGCTCATGAAAAATTGACATTTTGGAGACGAATGTTTTGCACAGCGACAACACAATGACTGGAGCTTGCTCCCCCATGTGCATGTTAAGTGTTTTATGTACTGAAACAATGAAAACCTTCCCATAATCCACCTCAAAAAAGGCTAAACCCAAAAGCAAGATACTGTGAACCTAGTCCAGCCTATGAATGTACTGTATAGATATGTACTGACAGGTAATTCTGTCCATACATCTCCACCTCTAACTGTCTGCCAGACTGCAGTTATGTAATCCTCCTGTCTGACAGAGACAAGTGGATCATCTTGCCATGTTTTTTTCCCTCTGAAAAATCAAAAATCCATTCATGTCAACTTATTATTAAAAGAAACAAGGTAATTATAAGAAAGCTTTGTTGTGCTATTATCACAAACTTCAACACACGCCACAATGGACTCACTGCATCAATCAGGTACCTGTGAAATACTTAACAAGAGTTCCTATGGGTACTTACATAAATGTAGCTACAGTAGAAGAAAACCAGACTATTGGGAAGGAGAAAGTAACAAGTGGAGGTTTTAGTGGAGGAAAGGAGAAATCATATTTCTAATTGTGCTGGGTAGCTATATGGAACCAAAACTGAAGTTCAGGAAAAGTAATGTGAATAAAACTATAAAGTAACTATGGTATGTTACAGTTTACTACAGGTTAAGGTAATGAATCTCAAAACTTAGATGGAGAGGGGATTGAAGAACATATAAAACAGGATATGTTTCCAAACATTACAACAAATGTAGTTTTGGAACAGGAAGCTCAACGAAAAGACGGATTAATCTTGGAGTAATGAGTGACAGCAACGTACTTAAAGGGGACTTAAGTATTCTCACCAGCTTTTATGTTCACTCACGATTGAGCTTAAATAAGTTGTAGTTTAACTCATTAACACACACAATATATTACTGCCTTATTCATACTGTTTAATTAAGAGTCAAAAGGGGAGAGCAATCAACACTTTAAATTACACGCTTCATAATTTGTTCTTGCTCTGTATTTACAAGAATTAAAAATAATTACATCAAGGTTTGTTATGAAACATTAAAGATTAGCTATGTTTGATCCATCTGCATCTGAAACACCCAAATGTTACTCTCCCCATGGACTCTGCACCTACAGTGGGGTCCTAGACTCTGAGACCACTTTCCTATTCATGTGAATGGAGGTTAGAATTGATGATATTTAGAATAGTGGTTAAACTGTAACTATATTTGAAATGTCCCAAATAGTAACCAGCCAATCATATACTGCAATAAAAGAACATAAAAACATTTCGGCCTGATAATAGCTGCAAAACAGTTCAACACCTCAGCCCTCCACGCTGTACATGCTCCATCAGAGCTGCTGGGAAAGTGTTGATATAAATGTTAAATAAGTGATGTCGAGCGGAGGAGGATGTTTTAGTGTCACGTCTGTGTAAGCATTGGTTTTTGTGTAGGTGTCTGCGAGCCAAGTATCTCTTCACTCTATTCTGGACTGTCTTTTGTAAAAGAGATGGTCTCCACCCCAGTTCTTTGGGGCCACATACAGTGAGCTCGCAGCAAACTGCTTTTATAGCCTAAATTGCTGTAAACAAACAGAGATGTCCAACTCACATACATGGTCATACTCCTGACCTCATTTTAACTTTTGGCATTCTGGACCCCAAATGTCCACATAAACAATGTCAGTCTAACTGAAGATCGGCCACTCTCCTCAAAGACTACCAAATCCAGTCTGCCAGGAAACTACACCAACAGGTCTATTACCCAGGTCTATTACCCTTCTCACTGCCAGCAAGTTCTCAGATGCCTTCTCCTCTGCTTTCATTGAAGCTCCCCCTGCTGGTCTGGGTACAGAACAACTGGTCACAGTATTCACCAACATTCTTGACTCATTATAAAGTTAGAAAAGCAAAAACCAAATCTCAGCCCTGGTTTAATTTCATATCCTGTGCAGTTAGGAAGAGAGGCACGGGAGTAGAGAGGATATGGAAAAAAGACAGGATTAGTGTTTTATTAATAATCAATAGCTTCCTGGTCGACGGCTGTCTCCCAGGTGCTTTAAACATGTTGCCATTAACCATGTGATCAAAAAACTTAGATCCAGAGCATGTTGTTTGCATTCAGGGACAGGCCCTTCAGCAGTCTGCCACCTACATCCAAGACCTATCAGCCTCTGTTAGAATTAATAATATGTCCCCTTCCTTTCCATCCATCTCCTGTGGAGTACCACAAGGCTCCACATTAGGCTCCATTTTATTTTCCTTGTGTATGCTTCCTATTGGCTCTATTTGCAGAAGATATAATATCTTCTTCCATTCTTGTGCTGAAGACACCCAGCTGTACCTCCTGCTGAAACCTGCTGATCCATGCAGTGTTAACTCCCACCTCAATAGCATTAAGGTGTTAAAATCCTGGATGGCAACAAGCTTCCCGAACCGCAGTAAAACTAAGGTCCTGATCTTCAGCCCTGCAGACAACTCCACAACCACAGTTACTGCCCTCATGCCTCTGTCAGTGAATGTAAAGGTCACACAAGAAATCTCAGTGTTATCTTTGACACTGGTTTAAAATTTGATAAACAAATCAACTCAGCTGTCAGCACTGGCTTCTTCCATCTTCAAACACTTGCAAAATTAAAATCATTCCTGTCTGTTAAAGATATGCAGACATTAATTCACACCACTTTCATTTCCTCTCGCCTCAATTTCTGAAATTCTCTCTATGTAGGAATCAGTCAGTCAGCTCTATCTCACCTGCAGCTGGTTCAGCATGCAGCAGTGACACTGTTCTGTGGTACCAAGAAGAGAAACCACATCCACCCTGTACTGGCCTTTGTTCACTGGTTTCCAGTGACGTGCAGAATTGATTTTAAGATTCTTTAGTTTTTAAAGCACGGCATGGACTGACACCAGGTTTAATCTCTGAACCCCTCGTCCTATATTCCACCTCCAGACCCCCTCGGATCTGCTGACCAATCACTGCTCTCCATTCCACGCACTCAGTTACAGTCCAGAGGTGATCTGTCCAGTATTGTCGATTGTTGAATAGTTTGCCACTAACACTTAGATCTTCCCCATCCTCTGACATCTTTAAAACCTGTCTTAAGACCCATGTCTCATCTTGAGCCTTTTGACTGTCATCATGAACACGTCTGCCCACACTCTGGCTTTTATTTGTTTTTTATTTTATCTGTTTGTGCAATGCTGTTTGTGTTATGATTTAATCAAGGTTTTCTATGCTTTTACTTACATCCTCGTATTTCTGTCTGTATTTATATTTGATTATTCCTGTGTTTACATTTGATTGTAATCATCAATAATTTAATCATCCATAATTTAATGTCTCTGTAAAACACTTTGGCCAGCAAACACTCGCTTTAAATGTGCTGTAAAGATAAACTGACTCAACTTGACATGAAGCTGCATCGCACATATTGATTAGCAGTGCTGTGTTTCCAGAGGCCTACAGTATATGTGTGTGTGTGCGCCTCAGCAAGTCATGCATATCTTTCACACGGAGCAGTCCTTCAGTACAGCAGTGTAGGAGTAGCTACTCCAAACGCCTCTGTACTTATGGGAGATGACCCACAGTTAAGCAGTTAAAATCTCACCCATATTTCAGGCACAGTGCGCTGTTGCTGCGTTTTGCTCCCATTATTGTGAAGAATAATAACTGATTGTTGGCTTTTATCGCAGTTTAGTCCCCGTGATCAACCCCCTCCCCGCCCCCCACCCCCATCCCCACTCCAGGGATCACCTCTGAAGTTGATTTATGCAAAGCCACTGTTGGAAAAGTCAACTAAATCCTGACTAGTGAATGTGGAGCTGTTTTTCTAAGAGGTGAAGCACGTTCCTTGAAGCGTCAAGTCGCGGCAACTCTGAGCCGAGATGATAGAGGGAGTTGGTAATGAAAAGCAGATAAACAGAAGAGGAACTTTACAGGCAGGAACACTGCTTGATGTCTCTGCCTGAAAAAAGGGAGCTGATGTTTGTGTGTGTCTGGTGTCGGGGATACTTGATTAAACTGGAAGAATGCCTAATTACATCAAGCACGGTTTGCTTGGGTGAATGTATGTGTATACAAACAGACTGAGGCTACATCTGCAAGTTTTAGATAAAGATTTATCTGAAGAAACGGGAAAAGTAAATGTGATTCCAATTACCACCCGGAAGTGAGATTCTCACATCTAAGCTGCAGTTACTTTCTCGATATTGTTCTTGTGACGTGTTGCGATGCAATAGATGCAGTTTAATTTATACTGAGGTGTGAGGGCTCCAGATGGAATGGGTCTTGCGCTCCACAGTTTTAAGTTTTTAGTCAACAATTTTAGTCTCCAAGTGAACTGAGCAGCAGGATGGAGGCTCAGGGTGACTGCTACATCTAAATTTATCACATAGAAGTGTCTGTTGTTGCTTTTTTGTCCTAAAATAATGATTCAAACTACATGCAGTGACAGGTTTGTCACAGCCACTTCCAAATGTTAGTGGCTTTTTCTTCGGAAATGTCCTTGATCTTAGAAAAAGGCAAAAGCTCCACTAATGGCTACTACAGGCTACAGTGGTCTCTGAGAGAGGGTGAACCGATCTGTGTCAAAAAACTGTGAAATTGATCCTGGAGGCTGGGTGACAAAGTGCTCTCTGGTCATGCTGTGGCTGCTGATCATTGTGGCTAGTTTCCTTTCCGGCAAAATGGACACAAAAAGTAAAGCCCTATTCATATGTCTTCCCATTCACAACAGAAGGTTTTTTTTGTTTGTTTGTTTTTTTTTTTTTTAAAAAGGTTAGTGTCATACATATAATATGAGCTTATTTTTTTGGACTCCCCGGTTTTCACTCCATTCAGTCATTTCTGTCAAGAGAGACGTCAACAGCACAAATTTGCACATCACAAAATTCACCAAAATGAAACAAAAGCATTGTGTGAATCAGCTGATCAAAGTGATTCCAATGAAGTAACTTCATTTTAGTTCAAAATATCACAGTTACTGTACAAATGCTGATGAGACTGAGCCCTTAAAGGTAAAGACCCGTTGGAAACATCACCTCCATCCCTTCTCTCTTGCAAGCAAGCAAGCATTTTGCTCATTAACCAATACAATTTAAATAAGCAGCCTACCACTTTCTCCAATAATTTACATGCATTTGTACAAAGCAGCACTTTTGTTGGAAACTTTACTTAATTTGCATGAAAATGTTTCGCTTTTGACCCCTCCATCACATTGCATCACTGGTCAATCCCACAACACCCACTATCCCACAACACTTTGAGAGGCCATTTACTCACATCCCACTTGCATTACAATCCATCATACTCAATGGGTCTTCATCATAAAGCTCACAACCATTTCGGCTTATGACCCCTCAAAACAAAGCAAGGTCTACCTGCAACCCTTTGTTGCTGGTTGCATGTTCAATTCTAAACTTAAGTAGCAGTAAAATCAGTACTTCACAAGAAAAATGCAAATAATTGACAAAAAGTTTGTCTGAAAAATAAACAGAACTTTGTGTAGCATATATATATATTTTCTGCTTTCCTTCATTGCTAAATATCTCACGACCCCTCAGATGTATCTTACAACCCACTGTCCAGGTCCTAATCTCCAGGTCTGGAATCACCTCTACTCCGAAAGTGTGAACGCAAATTCTGGCCTTGGTGTCTTTGCACCATATGTGTAGCTTCTCTCATTTTACTTCTTATCTCTTTAGGTTTAGGAAATGGAGTCATAAATCCTCTGGAAAAGTTTTTCACTCAGATTCAAATTTGCATCTGTTCCACTTAGTATGCTGATGTCCTGCCTCTGCAATTTGATTTATTATCAGCCTACACAAACCTTTAGACAGAATAAGCAACACACTGACTTTTGGTATTCTTAGAGCCTGATCAGGTCTGAAAATGTAAAGTTTGGGGTGCTCAGGAAAAGGCCACAGGGTCAATAAATTAAAAGGGTATCTCATCTGGGAAGAATAAATATGCTCAGTGAAGGTTTTGATCATTTTGAGATCACTTTTAGAGTCTGATGGCTCTTGTGTACAAAAGGGAGGTCAGAGACATCAAAGATGAATTATCCTCTCAGGACCTTCAGTGATGATGTCTTGGCAGTCTGTAGATAGATGCTGGCTGAAGTGTTAAGGCCTGGTAAAGTAATCAATTAAACTGTCAACATTTCACAGAGAAATCAAGTGTTTTAAGTCTCAATTCACTGAGTGAACTTACTGTGCAAACTAGCTTACTATCTGTCAGTTATTACACTAGCTAGCTCATAGATCTATTGTGACTGCCTAGCACAAGCATGTTCTCAGTTGTCTAGTCTTACAGTTTAGTTCTGCAGGTATAAATAATCACTACATTACCAAGCTTCCTGTTCCACCCATTATGCAATGGCCCTGTTCAGACCTGCCATTAACATACGTCTCAGGTGAGCCGATCACAAGTGGACAAGTACGTCAGTTCACACCTGGCATTAACCTGTGCCTCCACATGCGACAACTTGTGATCAAATCTCACTTCCCTGCTCTATGAGCAACTAAACACATGCATCAATTCAGTTTGCAAAGACCGAATGTGTTTTTGTTCTTAACAAGGAACAAAGTAGTTTGTGTTTTGAATTATTTCATTTACATTTACAAGCACATTTAGCCACATTGGAAACATTTATTCTGAGGACTGGTTTTAGTGATTGCAGAGGTCAAGCTCATCTAATAAAAGAACCTGTCAGAGGAGTGAATGATAGATGAAAGAGGGCCTGAACACAACCAACATCAACCAAACAGCCAGCATCACAAGCCTTGGGTCCTGTTGCTAACAGGGAGAAAAAAGCTAAAGAACCCCAAAGTCTCTCATGTGACTTTGTCTTCTGAGATAATACACTCTATAATTTCAAGGTTTTGTGACCAACAGATTTGAAATGCTTATCTGTGTTGCTGTCCAAAAAACACAGAGAATGATATACAGACTCATGCCTACATTACCAAATTACATCACCAGTTATTTTGAATAAATTGCTTGCAGGGAAGTGTATGCACATCATATTTTGTCAGTCTGTCCTCAAGGACAAATCAAGGTTCACGGCTGCTCCATAAAATGGATTTTCTTGGTTGTTATCTGTGTTTACAGTCATTCTTGTAGATATCCAAGGTCTTAAATCCCATAACAGATGCAGAATCAGTACCAGGAGAGGAAGAGAATGTGTTTTTTCATCAGGAAGCACTTCAGTCAATTAATGTCTTTGATGTAACATATCATGTTCCTTGTTATGCAAATTGTTCCCTCTTAGAAACACAACGAGGAGTATTTATCTGCCCAGATCTGAATGTCTGCAGTGAAAATGTGAAATGAGACGGATTAAGAAGGAAATAGAAAAATATAAAGGGAAGGAGGTGTGAAAGTGGAAGATTGAGGAAGGGATAAATTTAGGAGAAATAAGGCAGCATATTCTCTGGCAAAATGGAAAGCTGTGAAATGCTCCCCAATTTACTGCTGAAATGATTTCCACTTCTCCTGGATATGGCCCCTGTTCATCACTGATACTTTGTACACTGCAGCTCCAATGGGATAAATTGGCAGAAGCAGATTTATAATATATATATATATATATGCATTTTATGTATTATCAGTCTCCTTAGAAAGTGTCGGAAAGTGAAAATGAAGCCAGGATGTCACAGATCACCAAGTACGCCATGATCAGGTGAATGGGCTGGCACATGCCTTGTATAACAAGTCTGATAGTTCAGCCATTCAAATTTTTTGATAGCTAAGAAGAGCAACTGAAGACCAGACATGTAGTATGGAGACAAATCTCCCAAACACACATCTTTTCCGCATGGTGATGAAGAACAGTTACGTGGTCTTTTTGAAAGATAAGAGATGCTGGTTTTAGATTAGCCATGAGAGAGTTGGGCTAATGCAACTCCAACTGGAAGTGAGAGCAGCTGAGTGAGACTAATAAAAGAATGATTCTGGTTAATTACAATTTTAGTCTTGTTTGTATGGTTTTAGCTAATATTCTTGAAGTTAAAGGCTAAAGGTAGAATTTATACACAAGCTGTCCACTGTAGTCACAGTTTACAGAGTTATGTCTGTGTTCAGTGTTGACCTGCCTCAGTTTTCCTGTGAAACATTAGAGTTATGCCAACTTTCAGATTTAATTCCAAATAAAGTGGTTTAGATAATCTAGCTAAACTGTAGGGCTGTGTTTTTATGTGAAATTCAAACATCAGTTTGACTGTGGGGAAATAAAAAAAACAATTTGAACTGGGATGACCTGTCTGAATTCAAAATGTACAGTCTATAAACCTATAGGACTGTTTGGAGAAGTTTGCCTTGTGGTTCAGCAGAGGGCATTCTTATCACTATCAGCTTGACCTGTTGTAAACAGAGCTAGGCCACTGGAGAGCACGGCCGTGCTAATTGGATAATCACCACTCTGAAGCACCTGAGAAGTAGTCTGGGCTCTACACTGTAGATGAAAAAGGCTAAAATACATAGTCAATGAACATTTTTCTACAAGTTGCTGCTTGCAAATTTTAAACTGTACTAATCAATTTTTCTATATAAACAAATACTATAATGTGAAAAGGTTTGCTCACAGTCCACACTGTGCAGTTCCCCTTAGATCTATGAAGCTTTTATAGCATCTTTCAGCTCATTGTTTTGGTGTTGCGGCCTGAAACTCCTCCTCCTGATCCTTTCAGTCTCACCGCTCTCATCAAAATCATTTCCAGTCAGGCAGGTGTTTTTATTTAAAAAGCTCATAAACCCTCTGTACACCACTTGCCCAGCACCAATCATCGGACAGAAAAAGTTGCATTAAAGAAGCTGAAGCAGCTAAGAACTAGTTATTTTCCGAGACCAAACCATGGAACTTTTTTTTTTATACCTGTAAGAGAAGACTGTTTGCAGGCATGATTGCTTGGCTGGCAGGTGTCTCTCCCTATCAGCCAATCAATTGTGATGGTTTGTGCTTGTCCCACTGCAGCTCTTCACCATTTCGTTCAAATCAGAGTCTTCTGAATTCAGCATCTGAGCTCAGGCAAATCAATGTTTCAAACAACCCCCCACAAACCTTTGTCTGTGGTTTTCACAGTCTGTGTGCAAAGCTGCTAAATATCTGTGATAATGAGAGCTGCAGAACAGGTGCGATGGATGCACCACCGCTCATGAACATTGCAGGGAGACTTGGCAAGGACAGAGGGACCTGATCTCATGGGAATGTTCCTGCTTCCTTGCAGGTACAACACTGACATTGGAAATAAAGAGGTGTCAACTCGACAGGTTCAGATCCACTTCCTACACAGTCTACCCCTCCTTCTCTGAGGCTAATGCACAAGCTGCTACTTACACACTTCTGTGTGACAAACTGTAATGACAGAAAAACTATTTTTTTCCACTTGAGAGAACAGAATCTGTTTTGGTTTGTTTCTGAGTGTTTCAAATGCTGCTGAGTTATCACTCATAGCCATCAGCACAGATGTTTTATCAGCTAGGCGCTCTGCACACCATAAACAAAATATCCATTTTACACGAGCAAGCTGTATGTTGCGTTAACACATGCCGCAAAACATATGGTGCACCAGGCACTCCAGCACCTTCTGCTTCACTCTGTGAGCTGCCTTGCTGCACATTTGACTTTAAATCACCCAGCAGCCCTTCTCCCTATTTCTGTTTTATTTTCTGACTCTGAAGTTTCGGGTTGTGACAAATTGATGGGGTTGCGGCAAAAGGCTTTCAAAATGCTATAAGTTACGGTGTGCGAAGGCCTTAAAACAATAGGCCATTAGCATACTTTCCCCCCCATCCATCAGCAGGCGGTGTGCGAGCTGCTGGCAGCCATTCATCACATCCGTGCCACCGAGCAAGCAGGCCTCAGGCCCCCGCTGCACTGTTTATAAAGAGATGTATGAATACAACATGAACATGGGGGGGCCAAGATACAGACTAATATAGCCCAATTCAACTGTGACCATGAAGATGAATGTGTTAAAAGAAAAGAGTGACAACATGACTGATAGTTTTAATACGAGCAGTGAATAAGCAGTCTGTGTCGAGGTTAGCTTAGCATGTTTATTTTCATGAACTGTGACTATAATATGAGCTACTGTAAAGTCACTAGAAACAGCACCATGCCTTCCCCAGGGTATAAAGTCTTGGGAGGCACCTTCAAGCTGCTTTAATACACACTGTTTGATGCAGATTAAGTTTCCTACGGAACCGTATGTTTGTGTCAGGGCTCAGTTCAGTTTGGGACTCTGAGACAGCGGCTGCTAGAGCTCCTGTCCATTAAGCTAGCTCTGGGGAGAGACTAAAAATGAACCTTAATGGACACTTTTCTCTTTGAATACTAACTAGAGGCTCTTTACTAAGCACCGCCGTGTCTCCCCCACTGTGTGTTTGACTGTTCTTATTTATTTATTTCGCCACTGAGGATTTAATGTGTGAGAGTCACTGAGTTGACAGCCTCTATGAGAGTAGTGACTCCAACTAGGCCGCTCGTTCACAACCCCTCCTTCTCCTCGCCATCCCTCTTTCCTGCTGAGCAGCTCTCCATAAATGCCAATTAGCAAAAATTTAAAACCAATTAGAGCTGCTTTGTGCTCAGTAAATCTGATTATTAAAAGCCATGTACATCTTCCATGCAATCAGCGCCCAATGCTGTACTACAGACGGGCTTCCATGCCAAACCTATCAGTCTGCTATCCAAGCCAGTGACTGCTTCACTACCCTCGGTCCCCCTCGCCTTCTAATCTGACTATAAAGACATTTGTGTAAGGCAATGAACAGTGTTATGCCACACTTTTTCAAGACTCCATCACCTACCACACACATCACATACACTTTTATGACTCCTGGGTGTAATATTTCCTTCATTTGCATAATGATGTCCCCTGTTTATTATAAACCTGTGCATCCATCTCACTAGGGCCCATTGAACAAGCAGTGGATTTGTACAAAATTAGAATGCAAATGGAATTTAATACTGTTGCACTACTAGTGATGGGCCAATAAACTATCTGACCCCCCCGCTCGGCACCTAGAAGTAATATGCACTGCATTCGCACACCTACGCAACACTTTAAACAACAGAGGTGTCATCAATCAAACTTCTGGAATTAAGTTTTCAGAAGAGCAGCCGTAAACAGTGCGACATTAAAAATGTTGCTATCAGCGAGTTAAAGTGTATTTTGACATTGTAGCTGAGCTGCTGATGTGACCTGAAGTTTAGGCTGACTTGCTTCGGGGATAAAAACCCTGCTATCCTGCATCTATGGAAGCCTTTCATGGTTAAATCAATAGATGAATTTATCATGTGAATGAATAATCCGAGTGTTCAGTCAGTCTCTCAGAGGAGCAGCGAAGCCTCTGACCATGCAAGGACATTCTTTTTGAGCAAAGGATCATAATCTATCCCCTGAATATTTCTAACAGCAACAGTGTAATATATTCACACACTAATTAAGATGCACGCCGGAGACATATCTTTTTATGCATGGCAGCTACAGTTTTGATAATGCTTTATCAAATGCCACTGCAAAATAAGAACACTTTTGATTATACAAAGAAAATGGCATTCCCTCATGAAATATTAATGCCGGTGTTCTATCTTTGTCCCTTTAGCTGGGTCTGAATATCAACTTTTTGGCACTCAGGCCATGATAGTATGCGCCACAGGGCCCACTCTCTCCTCCCACGGCATTTAAATTAGATTAGAGGCAAGATAAATTCGACTAAGTCCGTAACGAAATGCACTGTGACAAATGCTGACTCAGGTGGCCACAAGCAAATCAAGACAAAATTCACCATTGCAGCTGAAAGCCAGTGCTCCCTTTTTATTTCATTTTCCTTTCCCTGCCAGCTTACTCTGAAGCTGGCTTCTTATGGGAAGGAAAATGCAGCGTTTTGATTGGATTGAGATGACCCTGCACCAGTCATTTTATATTCTTTACCTAAAAGTTTTTCTCACAATAGCAACTTCTGCCTCCCCAGAGGGAGGAACACCTCAGGGGAAGCATTTCATAGTTAGAATAAATTAAAATTCAGCATAGCGTTCTGTAATGGAAAATATCCCTGATGCAATGGTGTAAGATTAAAATTCAAGGTGTTAAAGAAATACTCCCTCAGGTATTCTATAGTATTTTAGCATAAATCTACACACACAGGGAATTTGACGTTTTCAGCAGGGATATTTCACTTGCCTATTGTTAAATGCATCAACTGTGAATCTCGAGATTCACAGGCCCTGAAAGGTCTGCCATTTCAAGCTGAAGTTATCTGTTCAAATACACGTAACAAGGTGTGAAACATCTACGGAGCTGTAGAAAGGTCTGTGGCAAAGCACCATTAGACTCCTTCTATCGAGGAAATCAATTAACACCAATGTGTTAGTGGGTTGGAAGAAAGCCAGCAGCCTGAGAGCACGTTCACATCAAGTCAGTTACATTTGTAAATGTATCTTTGTCTTTTTTTTCATTTCAGCCTTTGGTTCAGATGCTTTTCTCGCCAAAAAACTTTTCATTTTTTCCCACAGCCTTCACAGTGTGTAAATCTAAGAACAGTGGCTTAGTGTTTCAGAGTGTACAGTCCAGTGAAGGTCTGGGCCTGTGTGGCAGTAGAGTGATCCCTCATTTTAAATGACAGTATAACCAGGTACACACCAGAGCTGTTGGCTGTCATGCAGTTTTATTATGTGCCAAATGAAAAGGTTTAGCTGTTTTTATGTTGGTCAGATGTTTGTGTACAGAGGTGTCTCCAAAAAAACAACTTGGAAATGCTATCGTAGACATAAACTGTGTTTTGAAATTTAAATGGCTTTTTGTTGAGCCTGCTCCACTGATTTAGCATTATCACTAGAAGACTCACGACGGACTGTTAAAAAAAGAATCAAAATCAGTGCAGCGGGTCCAGAGATTTCATTGTTTTTATTCCACACATGCTTCTTCCCCATTAAAATCTTACATTATCCGCAATGCAACTCGACCACCAAAAGCTCGGTTGAAGTGCATTATGGAAGGTTGTTCAAAATAACATTCTTACTATTTAAAAAAATGTTACCTAGAATAATACTAGTTAATACAACAAGAAAAACAATATCAGTCAACAAATGCCTAAAAGTGACGTGTGTTTATGTTGAAGTGTGGAGGCCCTCTAGAGGCCCTGGGAATCAGAGGTATAATGACTGTTGATTACCTGGTTCCTTCCAACCTTCAACAACAACAACACAGTGAAGCATCCACCAGCCAAAAAGGGTGTAGATGCACTGAATTGGTCCATCAACAGAAACTGAACAGAGGAAAACCATTTATCTGATAAAGATTATTGATATAAAAATTCATTGGTTCCAGCTTTGCCTTTGATAAAACTGTAGGGCAAACACAGTGGCAGCCCTGTGTGATCCTGTAAGACACTCTCTCTGCACCTTGCCCACTTATTCACATCGTTTTAAACTCCAAAACAAATGAAAAGAAACATGCAATCACAGTGCAAGAAATTCTCCTTACATGCTGCAGGGGGCAGTAGTTGGACACAGATACACAGCTGAGCCCCATTATAAATCTCCACTCCACTCCAACTGCAGCAGAGTCAAAGCTTTCTCGTCAGAAGGTAAGATGAGATCCCATGATTCTATCACAACACAAAAATTTCCACCGCAAACTAGTTATTTTGCTCCTTGTTTGGTGCAAGTGTTCTCACTTGTTTCCACGTCACAGGCACATAAAGCCATCAGTGTCATCACTCGTGTGCGACAGGCACCACTTCAGACATCCACGTAAGATGATTTTTGTGTTTGATTGATTCATTTAGCACTTTATTGCATTGTGGAACTGCAGGGAGCTGATAGTGACAGGTGTGAAAACTATGATTAGGACGCTGTAGTCATTCTTCCAGACTGCTACTTGGGATCATTTCTTGTCAGTTAAATTACACTTAGACCAGATGTGTTATTGGGCTGTAGGTCCCACTAGAGACTAGGACCCAAAGAACCACTGGTTTGGTGATTAAATTGTTCATTGCAAAGCACCATGGGAGCTGGGTTGTAAAGGTCCTTTTGTTGGAGTGTAGCTGCTGTAGAAACAAATTCAGCTGTTTTTTTTTAGAAACAAAAAAAAAAGTGCCATATTTGCTTCCTACTCTGCTGTGAGAAAGGCTCACTGACTGAAATAATCTAATTCTTCACACACCAGTATTCACTGGTGACCATCTGCAAGTGGTTGAAAATATCACACAAATTGTTGTGCTGGCTCACAGGAAAGCATCTCCATTTCTTTTTCCAGTTCACCGCCCTTTGTTTCCACGTACGCGCTAACATCCAGTGATCGCCTCGTTCAAAATGAATGGTCCGCCGGCTCGGTAGCTGAGCTTGTTAGAGGGTTTCTGCAACTTTGCGACCGATCAAACGGCATGTGAATCCTCATAGTCCCTCAGCTGTCTTTGTGCTTTTGCTCTTTCGCCACAGCTGCTATAGTTTTTTTTTTCTTCTGAGGTTTTCTGACTTTTGTCACCCCTTCTTCCCAACGGTTGCACTTATCACTTTAATCTTCATGCCTCCTTTCTGGTGTGAGGTATAAATAAAGGAAGTTACAGCACACTACAAAAGCAGTATATGTGTTGAACCGTGTTTCTATTTTGGGTGTTTGTGAGTATACCTTTCGCACTGAGCTGTACAGCAGCGTACCGCTGCCTCCGCCAGCTAGTCAACACAACCCACTGAAGTGTAACTGGAGTGCTTGAGGGAGCTCATCCTATCAGTCATCTCGCAACCATAGCTCTGCCATCCCATCATGAGACTCTCAGCTCTGCTCCATGCTTGGCTCCCCCATCAATGCAAAGTTGCCCATTTAGAAAAGTCCACTGATAGAGGGGACTTGCAGGGTGACTTCTGATTTATAACTCTGTCCTACAAGAGCTGTATGAGCTGCTGTCAGAAAACCTCCACAAATACAAGCTTCTGTTTCCCCTCATCTCTGTGCTCCCATTCCTTCTCATCTCTTCCCTTATATTTGATCTTATTTCAGCCTATTCTTTTAATCCTCCCATTCTTCTTCTCCTCTCCATCCTCCTTTTTTTTTTCATTTTATCACACGATGCTCCCTCACTGCTGCCTGATTAGGACCTCTGATCCCACCATCCTGCACTGTGTTTCCTAAGCACACATCTTCTCTCCGCAGAAATAAGACCATATACACACTCTGCATAACCCGACATTGACAGCGGGGTCTGCCGGATAAGTGCACACAGGCTGGAATAACTTGCACTTAGTCTTGTAATTATGCAATGGACAGTAATAATTTACTGTTAGAGAGTGGAGAGGGGGATAGGGGTCACTGAGCTGGGTGCTGTCACGGCTCTAAAATGAATGTACTACATTGCACTGTGTACTCAGATAAAACATCCTGTTCTCCTCACCTATTTCTCTGCTTGTATTTCAGACAGCATAACATGCAGCATGCAGACTGTAGGTACAATGTCCTGTAAATGTAGACGATGGAGATGAACAGGCTGACGACTTACAGATGCAGGAATCATGCCAGTTCCATTTTGGATCTGGCTCCATGTTGGGGAAATACCCAGATTTGTTTAGCTCTAACAAATTCTTTATCAAATCTTTTCATTCATTGATCTCTTAGTCTCTTTTGTCTCTTTCTGACACTACAGGCATCAGAAAACCAAAAACAAAAGGTGACGCACAAGACGGACTGACTGAACATGTCGGACCATGTGAGCTGAAACACTCCAAAAAGTGAACACACTTCACCAAAGTCTACAAAACAACTGCTAAATACAGTATTTGTGAATTTGTGGGAGGGTACTCATGACAAAGGGGGAATGACAAGTCCAAGATAAGTCCACCAACCATCATGCTATACTAAGGGCATTTTTGATGTCTTGACAAAGATGAGATCTC
Source organism: Toxotes lorentzi (assembly GCA_037833715.1). NCBI lineage: Eukaryota > Metazoa > Chordata > Actinopteri > Toxotidae > Toxotes > Toxotes lorentzi. The sequence continues at coordinate 18,164,024 of JBBMJY010000005.1, forward strand.
AGCCTGTTGCAGATGTTGCACCTCATTCTGTGACCTGTCAGACTGGGTGACCTGTTCAGTGCATCGCACCCACAGAAAAATGTGTGAATGATAAAGTACAACTAAAATTATTTCAACTATGTTGTTTTTACATTAGCTCTATGGCTTTTATTCTACTTGTAAGGGACCAAGGACAATATTCCAAACAACATAAATGTTACAGCTGTACTGATGCACTGGACCAGAGTTAACTTAAAGCTAATTTTCAGGCCCTTGGCAGGTCACAGTTAAAATATATATATAAAAAAATATGTACACAGTGTACAAACAAGACACGTAATACAAAGTTACACACAGTAGTACATCACACATGCACATACACAACACCATGTCTGCAACAAGTCGAGCACGAGAGGAGCAAATGCAGCAAAAAGGAAAATGAGCAAGGACAGCATTAATGAATACCACAGAGCAGGAACAACATGTGGTGAAAGCCCTGCACCCTTTCAGCACAGCAGAATCTATGGTTCAGCTACTGTATGACATGATGTGAAACAAAAACAACACAAGTTTGAAGTTAGAAAAATGATTCAATAAGGATTTTGCAAGGATTTGGATTTGATAACTGGATTTGGAACTGACTCCAGATTCAACAAAATGCCATTGAACCCCTTCCCTTTGCAGACATTAGACATTACATAAATGTGATAGTAGTTTTTTTTTTACATGTTAATCTTGTGTCTGAATAAATGTCCAAATCACCTTTGCATAATAATCACTATGGAAATCATGCTGATTTCCATAGTTCCCAGTGGGGAACTGTCCCAGGGCCCCAGATCCAGAGTGGCCATCAGGGGTCCAGGATCACTACATGTTAGTTGGTTCTGGTCATGTGATTCACTGTAAATTTGTCTGCAACACTTAATTACAATGTCAACAAAGACAGGTCCTACTTTGTTAGCTAATTTTGTGGCCATGACTTGTAAATAAACCCTGCATCAATATGTAGTTGGGTGAGTTTTATTATTTTAATTCATATTGTGCTGACATGATTCCTAATAATGTTCCATTCAATCAAATCACCACAAACTAAATTAAGTATTTTTTCAGCATAGGATACCTACAGAATGCTGGTTGCACTGGATATAAAGGGAACTAGGAGGAGACAGGGTACATGCACACTGCAGTAAGTGGAGTGTCAGTCAGAGCCCAACAGTCTTGACCACAGGGGCCCATCACAGGTTCCTGCCATGGTACGACAAAGTAACTCCAACCTAGTCGCAGTTTAACCACAGATCATCAGACTATATTTTTTGAAATGGCAGTGTTGTGGACAGTGGTGTAGAGATCAGAAAATGCTTATTGGTGTCAGTCTGGAGGGCACAGACCTACAACATATTTTGCCATTTTATTTGAAGGATTTGTTGCACAAGCCTGAACTGAATGCTGTCACATTAACATAAAGGCTACAGTGGCACACTGAGACTGAATGCACGTGTTGTTCCACCTCATTAAACTGAGTTTATCACTGAATTATCATGTCTTAAATCAATGTAATAAACCACCAAACACTGTGAATGACCCAGACTGAAGATTCCTCCAGATCAGGCTATAAAGATGGGGGAAAAATAAAAAGAGAAAAAACACCTCATGCATTCCCTCCCATTATTTTCAGTTGTCATTTGTGCCCACTTGCACATTTGAAATCACGAATATCCAGAAAAACACTTAGGAATAAAGAAAATAAGAATTATACATTAGAGTCTGGGACTAAAGGGGAATCCCACAGATTTTAAACATCAAAGTCAATTTACAGCTGTTGGGGGCTACTGCTGCATATGTAAGTTGTATAGTTGTGTGTAAGTTGTATAAAGCTTTTTTTCTGGCTCCAAAGGGAGACTATCTGTGGCTAGTATGACAGAACAGAACATCAGAACAACAGAACATCCCAGTAACATCCCTGGAGTCCAAAGAAGTTAGTTTACCAAAACTCTGCAGCCTGATTCTCATCTCTACTACAGGCTAGTAGCCTGAGGCTACCTGCTCCTAGCATAACAGTCCTTCACACATCTCGCACTGTTGAGTTGCATTGTGGGTAATGCATGCACCAGGTTTTGACAAGGAAGAAGAATATGTAGAATAAAAAAAAATACAGTATCTCTGGTTCTGTTGCATCAATTTCAATCCCTTTTTTTTTTTTTTTTAAAGCTGTCCATTGTGAGTCCAACGGTATTACAGGAAACATCTCATCAGTCTGTGCTTATGTACTGATCTGAAACACAGGCAGCAGAATTTATTATATAATCACTGAGAAAAACGAGGAGAAAAATATACTGGGACATCCTCTGTGAGAAGCAAAGGGAGCGTCCTTCCTGTTCACAATGGCCAGAAATTAAATCTTCAATGTCAAAATAAGTCAGACTGTGAGAGAACAGAAAAATATTCTCTTACTTGATGTCGTGACTTTAAAACTCTGCAGATGCTCTGCATCAGTTGGTGAGTGTGAATCCTCTCATGTCTTAACAAAGACATTATAAATGAAGTTAGCAGTGTTACATATTCCATGTGGAGACATGGTTGTACAAATTTAAACTCAACAACATGGAAAAAATGAACAACAAAACTTTGCCACTGCTGCCACTTCTACTAATACTAATTATAACAATATTAATGTTTATTCATGTAGAAGCTTATCAGAATGTGTCACTGAAATCGGTTTTATTCAAGTGTTATCCAGAGATGACCACTGAGGTGATTACAATAAAAAATATGTCAACAAACAAACTGTGTCATAAAAGGCTGAAAACCCCCCAAAAACACTCACTCTTAAAAAAACTTGAGACAAAATCTTCTCTCTCTTTCTGATAGCCATGTTTTTCATCTGTTGTCATTTTCTTTTTTCATTTATCAGCAGGGTTTTCTTAAAATCCAATTTCTCCCAAATATAATTTGATTTTATTATCAAACCGGTATGTTCAAGTTGGTAGCTATTATGTATTCCTCCAAACACAACATGTTTTTCTCACTTTATCATCAAGAGAGTCCTGAAAACATTCAAAAATAAATTCCGTCTTTGAAGAGCAGCTCCTCAGTTTATGTAACCTACTTGATGAATAAAAGCGGATTTTCATTCAGATTCTGAAGCAGAAGCAGCAGCAGGCACCTGTGCTGGTGATCAGGCAGTGCTAATATGTACCAGACAGCGACCAGTGGGCTGAGAGGAGCGGATTAACTTCACTTTGGAGAGGAGGAGTAACCATCATTTAAGGATTTGCAGAGGGATATCTCTATTTCCACTGCTAAGCTCCCAGTGAGGCGTCAAAGGGAAAATATTCTACCTTCTTGGACAACTTTGAGCTGTGTTTGGGACAAAGCTGAGCACATTGTCTCTGCCAAAAACAGTGAAGGTCAAACTGAAATCAGTTATTCTGCCCACACAGTCCAAGGACAGATCCAGTCTACACTCTCCCTGCAGCTCTCATCCAAGCAGCTCGCTGGCAATCGATCACATATGGATTGACGGGGTTTGATTGACACCCTCAATTAACTGACATTTTCGGCCCGAGTTCAAGCTTTGGGTTTCAACGTGGACGTAAGGTGCTAAAACAAAACATTCAGTGCAATGAGGCGCTGTTTATGGCTTTTCTTGACAGATTTCTGTGGTCATAAAGCGCTGCCTCCAAATTGAAAATCAGAAAATGATGTTGTTAAGACCGCCGAGCACTGCAATCCCTGTCCTGAATTGACAATTACTTAATGTTTCCTTTGAGGGAAGCAGTTGACTTCACAGAGCGACAGAGCTGCGGTGTGTCACTTATGAGTGTCAGCTTCCGATTCGTACTTCACTAACGCTAATGAGGGCTTGCATTGTTTTTGTGTGTGCTTGTTATAGTGACGATTGGGGGTGGGGAGCGTGTATTAATACAGCATACAGCCATGTAATAAATCCAACAAACCTGTGAACAACCATTACAGATAGAGTCACTCCTCTCAGAAAACCAGTTTCTCCGGGGCTCAACAGATCATTTGCTTGTTCCTCTCTGCGGGCAAACATGTACGTATGAAATGGGTCTAATTACAGTCATCAGCATCATCATCATTTGTAGTTCATTAACGGGGTGCTAATGCCTCAGAATGTCTGTCACACACATCTGTGATAGCAGCCATTTTTCGTGGCCCAGTACACTCCATCAGGATGGCTGCGCTGCCTGCCACTCGTTGAATACCATAATGAGCTAATCAAAGAGCAAATGCCAACTGACCAGAAAATGAAGTGCGAACAATGGACTCCATTCCTCCGCCAAGCGTCTCTTTCCGAGCCTCAGCCGGAGTGACCTTCATGGCGTGCGATTATAGGCCACCAACAGGTTGGTGTGTCACTTCTTTCAGGAGCTCGGCTCTGTTCAGGCATGCAGGCTAAAGGTCGCTGATGAATTAGAGTACAGGAGCAGGTTTTTCCACATTGCGTCTTGCTGTGCGGGAGACGGGTCATGGCGTATGTGTCGGCTGCCAGCGTGCTCAGATGAGCTTGAAAAGCTTTGGCGGTCGCTGTAATCAGTCTCAGCTGTCCTCTGGAGCCTCTACACGCCTTGAGTACTGTTTGCCGCTTTTCTCACCACCACATCAAGGGTGTCAAGGGTGCAGGCTTTCTCTATCCTATTATGCTTCTTTCTTTTTTTTTTTTTTTTAATAAAACCTTCCACGTAGGTGTACATGTGGCAGAACCCTACACTTCCCCAGGGCAAAGGTTTTTACTCATTTCCTGTGTGACTCTCACAGGTCAGGACATTGAAGATCACCAAAGTTTACCAGTGAACCAGGGAGCCACATTGTTAAGTCCAATAGCGAGCCTCGCACCTCTAAATGACCTGTATTTCCCCACAGCCTTTTGGTCTTATAGAGATTATGAGGCTTGTGCCCAAGTCATAGATCAGTAGATTAATACTGTAGAAAACAGCTTTTCTCCAGAGACTTTGCCTGATCCTCATCTGTATCATTGCCAGCAAATGAAACCTCCTCAGAGGCAATGGAGCTGTGCGACTGTCAAAACTCTCCCCTGTGCAACACATGATCCTCTCCAGCCGTTGCTCTGCCATATGTTAAGACAAAACGCAGGCAACACACTGCTGAGTTTGGCATGATTTGAGCCCTAGGGAAGGGGAGACAGCGGAGTTGGCATCCTGTTGTCACCAACATATGGCTCCTGTGGCTTTGTCGGATGGCTGCTATTGTTGTGGAGTTTCATTGTACAACAGTAAACTCAAAAGGCTGTAGCACTGGTTGGTTTTCAGGCCCAGCAGCTTCTTTAGTGAAAGTGAAACTGATTAAAAAGACCTAATGATCCTTTCCAACATAATCCCTATATCTCCACTGAGCTTGAAGTAAGTCCCATGTGATCGCTATTGAGATGTGTGTGATTTTAGACTTCAAACAGACGCTATGAATCAAAGGATTAGTAAATAACTTCTGCCAGATACGCCATTTTGTGTGATGCAGAAATAGGACATCCACAGCTCTGATAAACTGTGCAGAAACCCTTTATTTCTGCTAACACCACCTCTGCTTTCCTGACAACATTAGGATGATTGTTAGCCAGCTAGCAGTCTAGTCTCTTTGTATTCCTCTGTGTGCCCCATTTTGTAGAAAGGAGTGTGGCTGGGTAATGCAATCCTGGATGGCCACTCCTATTAATCACTTCCTCCTGAGGAAGAGGGTTCATTAGGAAGCGATTCTCTTAATGGAGCCTGGAATGACTCGTGGTTTAAATGGTGCAGAGTCAGGGCAGAGGATCTAAATCCGTCTGCCTGGTGTCAGGTCTGAGCACGAGTGGAGGGGCCACTCTCCCGGGTCCTGCTAAATGACGTTATCTATGGGTGCAAGGACCACTCACATAAATAAGCCTGGAGGTGGTCCACTCTGCAAAAAAGCACTTCAGCTCTGCAGGTAAAAGAGATCCCTGTGCTGCCATACTGTGCTGAGCTGTGAGGATTATATCAGTAACAGGAAGGAAAAATGTTCAACACAAGAAGTATGACAAATTAATCTTATTGGGTAGTGCGGGTGCCTCAGTGACAAATGTCGACAGAATACCTGAGTGGGGCAAGTAATTATACCCAAATGAACTTGTCAGAGCTTGTAGGGAGACTATCACTTGAGTTAGTATCAACTTTACAAGACTCATCTGCGGTGAGATGACGGCTCCCAGCCCAGAGACAAACGAGTTCCTAGAGTGCTCGTACACTGACAAAATGATAATATGTAGCCTCTGCTGCAGCATGGCTTTCTGCAGCATGGCTCCACTTGGTCCTGACACCACTTCAAATAACATACAGTGAATTTTATGTGGAGGTGAGGAAGAAAAATTCTGCTGCTTAGCGGAGATGGAAAGTTGAGTAAAGCGTAGTTACGGCTTTGATTCATCTCTTTTCAAAGCGAGCAGTGATTATCTGAGTGGCTTAAGTTGCACCTCTGCCTGTGTTTTTTTTTTTTTTTACTCACAGCTGCCAAATAATCCTTGATTATCTTCCAGAGCACTTCATTCTCAGCAAGGGTCACAGCCCTGTGTCTGTAACACCAAGCCTCTATCGACTTCCAGACAGTACAGTCCACCTCTCTGCACATGAGGCTGTTTGTTTGACTACTGATAAATATTAGTTTTAGTTAAAAAAAAACATTTGAAATGACAAGCTTCTGTAGTAACTGACATGTCACTTGTTTCCACTTGGCCCCTTTCTGTCTATAGTCCTGCTGCAACATCCTGTTTTCCAGGTCACATACAGGAAGCAAAGATAACATTTCATGGGACTTGTTACCTGGCTACTTAATCTACTGTGATTTACGTGAACATGAGACATATATCATGACAAAAAATTATGTAGCAAGCTGAAACTACAAAGTATGTGATCCTTCATCATTCAGCATTTGCATTTCTGGTTAGGTGGTGAGAATGACAAGCATAGACTTACTGCTGCAGGGTCTGCTGTCTCTTACTCAACTCTAGAGAACAGGGGAAGTGAAAGGCTCAGACTGGCAATGGACTGTTGTGTTCTATGATGGTCATAAAAGCACATGGGTATCTGCCACTATAGAGCAAATGTCCAAGAAGCCTTGGAGTCTGCAGCCACTCTTTCAGTCCCTGTGTGTTACTAAATGCTAACATTAGCATTACTCATAGTGACAAGGCTAACTTTTGTGATAAGCACATATACATACATTACCATGTTTACCATCCTCGTTTAATGTAGTAGCATGTTCACATGTACTACATTTGCTAATTAGCATGCAACACAAAGTAACTGAGGCTGTTGGAAATATCATTGGTTTTCATGGTATTTGTCCATAACGCAAACCTTCTGAAATGATTACTGAAAATCATCTTTTGGCAAATCCATCCAACAGCTGTTGACATTTCAATCAAAAGCACACCTCATGGTGGCACTAGATTAAAATTTAGTGGCTCACTAAAGTCATAGGGATTCATCACCAGGACTGTGAATGTCAGTGTTCAAACTTTCATGACAAACCCTGATGCAGGTGATATATTTCAGCCTGGATCAAAGTGGTAGACCAACCAACTGACCAACATACTGACATACTGCCATCCCTAGAGCCTGCTCCCCAGAGTTTTTGGAAATTTTGGTATGACATAGTTGTCCTTAAAGATAAGGAAAATCTATCTATCTGATACAGATATTCAAAGACACAGATAGAAACAACTTCTACCTAAAAATCTAGATATTATTCTTTGGAAACATCTCTCAAATCCTACTTCCCAAGGTTTCATTCCTGGATCTCTCAGCTCTTACAGACTGACAGTGATTGTTTTTGAGTTAATACATATTTTGTGAAATATACTGAACTTCAGGGTGGGCACAGCAGTAGCAATATCGCCCATTAAGAATGACCCTGAGAAAGTGCTAGTTTGTCCACACTGTGACAGAGGCTGGTTGCAGTGCTACTGAGCAGAGCTGCATTATTATGTATATTCTTGCTGATTTGCTCACTGAATAAACTAACAAGAGTTACTGGGCTGCTAGAAATACCTTCATTACTTTTATCCCTCTGTGTGTTACTTGCTGTTTACCTTGTGCTCAGGTATGCGATTAAACTGGATGGCAAAGCCTATTCAGCTCAAATCTCTTCTCAGTCAATACAAGCAAATATTAATGATGTTTTTCTCATAGGTGTTCACAGGGAGTTCAGAGGCTTGTGGCAGAATAAACAACAAGCACTGGAACAAAAGCTCACTCTGGCTGCACAGCACAGAAAAGCTTCCTCTGTACTTCCAAAACGCTGAAGGCAGGCTTTCGGTGTGTCCTCTACTCTGTCCATAACCTCATCAGCCTGAATAATTGTTGCAGAGCGAAAAGAAGATTACCTGGAGGTGAAAAATGTCCTTGCTCTCCTTTCACTCTTTCAGCTCTTTTTTGAAAAAGACTGTTGCTGTGTCCTTTCCCAACTAATGAGACAAGACTGAAACACAAACCTCCCTTTCTGACTGTCACACTTCAGAGGCCTCTGCCTTTTACAGTGTCAGAATCATTAATATAAGTGGGAAACTAAATGAATTGATGCTAACTGGCTGATTTCACTTCAGAAAAGACGGTTTTTCTTTGCATATTTTACTTTTTTTTAATATAAATGTGAGGAGTAGCACTGTCATGATTATTGATGGTGTTTTCTGTGATCTTATCATGTATAAACTTATCATGTGATAAACTTATCATAGAACGTAAGCAGTTTCTCAGGAATGACTGAAAGCTTTAATTCTTCGGGGCTAAAATATAATGAATAAAACAAGCTCTTGGCCTTGCAATTCTCTCATTCAGCATACTGATTGCTAGCTAATGATCTAAATTGAATGATAGATTACGAGATCTATGGTGGTGCGAGAGAGGTTTGTAGGCTGGAGATCAACAAAGTGAACTATCATTTAAAGAGTCAGATATTCATCATTAGTGTTCATCAGCTGGCCAGAAACAAGTATAATATTAATATCATAACATTATGATACAAATAAATTTAAAATAGGTATAACTCAAAATATTCAAGTGGCTAAAATGCAATTTGACAAATTTGGATCTAAAAGTCAAGTTATGTCAAAAAAATACTACATACATAATACATTTTTGAAATTAGAATCGATGCAGGGGCATAGGTTTGGTTTCTTGAGCTGCCATACACATATACTTTCCCCATACATGTACAGTGGGTACGGAAAGTATTCAGACCCCCTTAAATTTTTCACTCTTTGTTATATTGCAGCCATTTGCTAA
>JBBMJY010000005.1:18173377-18186003 GCA_037833715.1 Toxotes lorentzi
GACTGTTCTTGAATGGCCCAGCCAGAGCCCTGACTTAAACCCAATTGAGCATCTCTGGAGAGACCTGAAAATGGCTGCCCACCAACGTTCACCATCCAACCTGACAGAACTGGAGAAGATCTGCAAGGAGGAATGGCAGAGGATCCCCAGATCCAGGTGTGAAAAACTTGTTGCATCATTCTCAAAAAGACTCATGGCTGTATTGGCTCAAAAGAGTGCTTGTACTAAATACTGAGCAAAGGGTCTGAATACTTATGGCCGTGTGATATTTCAGTTTTTCTTTTTAAATAAATCAGCAAAAATTTCAACAGTTTCGTATTTCTCTGTCAATATGGGGTGCTGTGTGTACATTAATGAGGAAAAAAAATGAACTTAAATGATTTTAGCAAATGGCTGCAATATAACAAAAAGTGAAAAATTTAAGGGGGTCTGAATACTTTCCGTACCCACTGTATGTCTATGTATACTTTCTGCGCTTTTGTGTTGTTTAAATATGTCTGGGTAGAGCTGCAGAGCTGTTTTCTGCTGCTGCGTGTGTGTGTTTGTGTATTCTGAGACAATAAAGATAAGTTTGAACAACAATCATCCTGACACCATGGGGGTTTACCAATCTGTGACAACCTGCCCTCTCCCACATACAGCAAGCAGAAAAATTACCGGCCTAGCACTTGTTGTCATGGAAACCCTTAACATGTTTTTGGTTGCCCTTGATGCTCCTTGCCTCAGTCCACAACAAAGCAAACTTGGAAGAAGCTGGAAATCAATACGACCAGCAGGCAGCAGGCACAGCCCTGCTGCATTCACCGGCTTGGTTGAAATTCACCAGCAGTTTCCATGTGGCTGTTTGAAAATGCACAGAATAATGGGAATTAAGGGAGCGACAATCTGTGCAGCTTAGCAGAGTGTCTGAAAGAGATGGGACAGAAGAGAGGGAGAGAAAAAGTGACACGTTGACACTTTTCAAATGCAGCTCTCTCCAGTCAATCAGCCCAGGGACAAACTTTGAAGCAACCTTACTCCAGGACAGCATGCCGGCCAATTTGGATGTCGCTCAAAAAGAAGGTTCAGCCGCACCTTGTTTCACCGGCGCTAACACCTTTAAAGAGCTGCTCTAATGCATCCATCTCTCCCTCTCTTTATCCATCTTTCCCTATCACTAACCTTGACATGAGATGGCTCCCCATCTCTCCACAAAGCACCTGATTGAATCCCAATGTGAAAGAGTTAGCTAAAGCACAGATTTTGTATCTTTCCTGTGGACTCTTGATTGGATCTCCGGAGACTCTCGCAGTTTCTCATCCCAAGGGCTCAATCACCATTCTCTGATTGGTGATCTTAACCCCAGTGACCTCGTGGAGATGGACTGCCGCCAGAGAGCGTGGGCGGCTTCACCCTGCCCTATCTATTCTTGCTCTTGTGTAAAAAGTGCCCTTCCACAAAGAAAAGTTTCTAGGAGCTGCAGAGACGACTTTAAAGAGCCGTGCTCTGAGCTCCCAGGTAGCTTTGTAAAACACATTTGTTCCATTCACAAACACCCACTTTCTCTGACAAAAGGTCGCTGGGGGGGAAGCAACGGGGGAGACATTTTGATCATATGCCAGTGGATTGTTGATGCTCCGGGAGCTTTGTGAGAATGCATCTATACAGGCCCAAATATGAAGGGTGCTCCTGCAGCTCTTCTGCCATCAAAAGACAAAAAGAAGGAAGAATGTTGCCCTTCAATAGATCAGTCAGCTACAATTAAACACAAGCAGGGGAATAAGACGGAGAAAGATTAATTTCTACCGGGATCATTAAGGGCAAGCTTCCTCTTTGTTTCTACGGCTCATATGTGCCAGTTAGTACAGTAAGACAGGCGAGTTGAAGCAACTCACAGCAGGGCTGGAAAATGCTGCCTGTGTGGTTTCACAGAGGAAGAGAGACATAAAAACTGAGATTTGCAGAGACAGATAAACAACTTTGTGAAGTGAGGAAAGACTCTGCAGCAGAAGATGAAAACAGCCCTCAGGTGCTGTTTGACCAAGTGCAGTGGTACGCTGTGTTCAGAAAAGCTGCCGTGTTTACTTCTCTGTGGAAGCGTTTGAGCCTTCGCCTCCACATACTGTATCCCAGTTAAAAGTGGAGGCTGGCTCAGGTCAAGCTTTGAGCTAAGGAAAGAAACACACACGTTTATTGTGAGTGAGTGCAAAATACCTGTTACCATTAAGAATTCATGCATACATGAGGCTACACTGCAATTTTCTTGGCACTGTGTGCAGCATATGATAATGTGGGTTCATTATTGTTTATCATTATCACTAGGGCTGTACAAAATGTTCATGTCCATTGATCTTGATTGATTTTTCGCTCTATAAAATGTCATTAAACAGTGAAAAACATCCATCAAAATTTCCTGAAGTCCAAGCTGACTGCCTCACATGTCCCACCAACAGTCCAAAAACAAAATATATTCAATTAACTATTACCAAGAAAAAACAGTTTAAATTAAAAATTCATTAAAAATAACTTAAATGATAAACTGATAAACTGCAGTTTCATGTAAATGGACCAATAAGCTCTACTTATCATCTCATATTAGATTTTATATTCAGTTATTTAATTGATTAATGATTTATGGATGGCTAATAAATCATTTACCAACGCTTTGTAGATCAGTTCGAAGTCATTAATAAGAACAACTAAATCCCTTCAGCTGCTGTTCATGCTCCTCCAGCAGGACCATGGTTCTGTTGTTCAGTCAGGTCTTTAGTTTATTAGGAAGATGAACTGTTGGATCTGTTACCTTCAGGAAAGAGCTGCTCAGCATCCATTTAGTAGCAGTTTATTAAAATATATTTCTGTTCCTCTAAGGCTTATTAGAAATGGATAAACTGCTTAAAATTGATAAAAAAAAAAAACCACTAGTAAGTGTTTTAATAACTGTTATGGTGCGTTCCATTTGAACTGGGAAGTCGGATTTTCCGAGTTCCCAGTGAGAAATTTCAACTGGAACGCACCCTGAAGTCGGAAGAACACGCTAACTGGTGTGATGTTATTCCAAGCTCTGACTTCTGACTTCTTGGGAAGTGGTACTGATTTGGCATTTGAAGAGCAGTGACGTGATCTATGTGCTCTATGTGAACCTGATCAATGGCATTTGGATGTAACACACAATGTTATAAAAATTCAGCCTGACCTGTTATATACATGATGATTAAATATCAGCAGCATTTCACACAGCTGAAACAGCTCAGTACACACATTAAGCAGTATTGTGTGTGTCAGCAACACAGAGCACTGATCCTGGATGATTCAGGAAAAACCCAGCTAACTGTAATTTTCATAATATCCATGCGTGGCTACTACAGTAAGGTTACATTATAAAAACAAAAGCACTTGGTTAAGGTTAAAGTCAGGGAGAGACTGTAATTTAAAAAAAAAAATCTACAGTAAGTGATGGATTGTAAGAGAATATGAACTTGTTGTTTGTCATAACAGCTGGATACCGCTATTCACACATTCACCACCCCATTCTCTACACCTTTTTCCTTGGCACTGAACATTGGTATCGAACGTAAATGGTATAAAAACACTCAATATCACTGTAATTATAAGGAGCACTGAGCTGCCAACATCATGCAGACACAACAGCAGTATGTACTCTGTCTCAGCTCATCGCTCGCTCATGTTGTCAAAATAAAAGTAACTTATGACACATAAGAGACATGAGATGGACAACCCGTTCAGGGAAAGAATCAACAATAAGATCTGTGTAATCCAGTTTGGATGCAGCGTCCTTTTCTGTGAATATGGCAAACCAGCATTTTCTGTGGTTCACTGATGCGCACAAACAGTTAAAACTGAATTTGTTTCACCCCTGTTTTCCAAGCCTTGACTCATGCACACACAACGAATTGTATTCTCATGGGCTGACATGACTGGATTGGATTGTCTTTTTTTCATATGACCTTGATCTCTGAAGCACTGTATGATGGCTTTAAAAAACAACAGCAGATTGAACGCAGGTTCATGAAAAGAATTTGACATCATCTCAGTTACGTTTTTAGTTTTTAGTTGACAAACCTCTTCCACAGCACAACGAACCCACAGCATCACCACATCACACCTACTCACTGTGACTGGATTTCTGAAAAAAAAAAAAAAAATTCAACTGCTCCGCCAGCAGCTGTTTTGTTATCACCATATCATGACAATCGTTGGCCTTCACCCCAACTCTCACTATCACAAAACACCAGGGTCTGTGAATTAAGCTCAGCCAGAGCTGCAGAAGAAGAGAAAGAATTTTGAAATAAAATAAAAGTCAAACCTTGGCTGGCTGGTTAACAGGAGGCAGTGTTAGCTCACCAACTTGTCTTTGCACAGTACCTGGAAACAAGCTGGTACAACAAGTACTTGATGTTAAAACCTCTTCAAAATTCTATTTTTCATATTGAATAGTACAAATGTTCTTTTCATTGGAAAGAAGGGAGTCTAAAATGTCTGGGAGCGCAGGGGGAGGGTGTGCTTTTTCATCCCAGATGAATGTTTCTGTTGATTCCTGCTTTGAGATATTTAAAAAAAAAAAGCATCTTAGTTTGTACACAGACGAAACCAGGGCTTTATTTTCACTTATTCAGTGAATGCCTAATGATAAGAGACTGTAACAGCAATGCTAGCTGTTCTGTGAGGCTGAACTTAGACACAGCAATGCTGTCTGATCTAGATGTCAGTGTGTTAACATGCTAACAATGACAAACCTGTAAAACTAGAGTACTTAACAAAATAAAATTTTAATCTCATGGTGGCACCAGAGGAACAAGAATTCAAGAATTTGTCATATACACAGCAGGTTACACTGGCAATAAAATTCTTGCTCTGCAAGTTCCCGTCAAACAACTAAAATACACAAGTAGAAAAAAAAGGTAAATAATTCAAAATAAAATCAAAGGAAAATAAAAATATACTCTAATAATAATAAAAAATATGCAAGTACTATGTACATGTGCAAAAGGAGTACAAGGAGTATTATGTACAAAGGGGTGGAGTTTTGTCAGAATATAAGGTGATAGTGAATGTCTATAAAAATGTATAGAAATCTATCTTGTAAATACTGAGATATAATATTCAAATGATGCTGTAAGTGTAAAGTTTAATGTGCTTGTGGTGCTACAGGTAAACTCAAGTCATCAGAGTTCATCCTGAGGGGGCCATTAAAGTCTGTAATAATAACAACAACAAATAAATAAATTAGTATATTAGAGTTATTTGGGAAAGGTGTAGTAGTCCAGTATTCAGTCCCATCTGGGCCCCAATAATTTTGCTGCAGTCATACCACATGACGCCATTTCTAACCAAAGTGTAAATGTATGTCATTTAGAGATCAAGACATGTCTGCCATGACTGTCAGCTGTTCGCACTGTGATTGCAGCCCTGTTCCTTTGCATCCCGTCAGGAGCTGTGACTCTGTGTGGGTATTCAGAGTACAACAGGCGTGACGTCAGCCGGTCATTATAAACCTCTGTCTCTGAGAGGAGGAATTAACGGAGACATCTGACAGAAAATTCTGGTGAAGAGGCCTTACATCACATCAGAAGGGGTGAAGTGTATAATTACGCTCATTAATTGCTGAGTCACTACGGCTGCAGATATATTATGATGATAGGCTATCATTATGAGTGAGTATAAGTCTTATTTATTTCTATTTTTATTACATTTCTAATTTTTTCTCAGCTCATTTCCTTGAATGGACATTTCATCTTACTTTGAAATAATGTAACTACTCAGCTATCTCATCCCACACTATGTACACATGAAAGCAGGTGTCACAAGTGCTGGACAGAGATGTTGTGGTGAGTAATGCCTGGATGGAGTGTTTTGCTTGTCTGCATGAGCCATTGATCACTTGCCTGTGATTGTCAAGGCAAATCTCTCCCCGAGGATGATTAAATACAATTGCCTTTCCTTCCCCCAAATCTAAAGTATGTGTAGCTAAACACGCCACCAGGCAATGAAAGCTGGCAGTATGAATGATGGTCATTACTCTCACTACCGAAGCCGCAAATGCCTCATTCCAGGAAGGAGCCGTATGGTGAGCATCCTTAATGAGCGTTCAGGAGCAGGAATTCATATATTTACTTTTAGTGTGATTACATTGCAGTGCTGGTGAGGCATCAGACAGAGTGGTTGTTTATCTAACAATACATTACACCTATATGTATGATCAATCTGCCCAATTCAGTCAGACAGAGAGAACGCCTTTTTTTTTTTTTTTTTGAAATGCAAAACACCTTTCCAACATCAGCACCGGATGTTCTAAAACACTCCTGGAGGCAGAGGAATTAAACATGAATGCATTTTGCATCTTGTATTGACGTGATTTTTCAGCCTGCTATGCCTGCTGTGTTTTTGTGTGTGTGTGTGAGACATTAAATGTTGGAAAGGCAATAAAGCCGAGTATTTTTCCTGGCACACCAGCATCTCGAGTGAATCTGACAGACATGTGAGAGATGGGAGAATAGCTGGCTACTGGCTCTGTGAAGATCTGAGATGCTTCTCCTTCCCACGAATTAGCAGGATGTTCAATTGTTCTCAGCAAACACCACACCATTTGTCATCACTTATCAAACCAATTACCATCAGTGTGGGAAAAAGCTGCACACAGCTGGGAAAGAAATGAATATATAAACGAGATACAGCTTTTCTTATGTTTGTCTTGTTTTCTGTTGGTTTTCGAAAGCAGTGTTTCTACTTCAGTTCCCCTCTTTTAGACGCTGATTTTTAAATGTCATTTCAGACACCTCGGAGCTCTCTTTACAATAACAGTTCAGCTATGGTGTTGTTTAATGTACAATTATGGACTTTATTTCCTGTCATATTATACATAATGTCAAACTGCTGAAGAATATATGAAAACATCTGCAGGCTGTAAACTGTTGTCATCTGACACAGCTTGGTGTCACCCCTGTATGTGCCATTTCTATGCTCAGTGAGAGTCCATAAACATATTCTCCTTCATGGTATCAAACCATTACAATAAGCTTTATTCATCAGTTAGTTCATCAGTTTTAAATCATAAATTTCAGTTTGACTCAGTTCACTTTCACTTTTTCAGTACTTTTACTGTTACTGCTAAGAAATAACATCAGCACTGAGGGGGAGATCTGAGTGATATACGTGTGGTCGGGACTGAAGAAGTTTGAAAATCTGGGGGTGTGGAGCTGGAGAGAAGGGAGCTTACCAGAATTCTGTAGCCCACTCCTCATCTCTGTGGTCTCTCTCTGAGGTTAGAGGCTCCATGCTGCATTAGCTGTTACCAACATAACATAACTGAATCTCTGACTGAATTGCTGGTGGCTGACTTGCATTGTGGGTAATGTACACGGCAGGTTTTGAAAAAAAAAAAGTATAATAAAAAAAAAAGAGGATTTCTCTGTTTCTGCTGCATCGATTTTGATACCTAGATTTTGTGATCATTAGTAAAAGCAATGAAGGTCAAAACTACAAGAACAAGACCCAAGTAGTGACAGACTAGAATGATCCTTTAAGGCATGCGGCTTCATTTCAGTCTTGGACATAAATAAATAATTCAGCCTGTTGATTCAGCCTCAAACTGTTTGGATCAATTGAGAGTAAAAATAGATCTACAACACTGCTGCTGCTGCTCTGTGTCACAGCCGAACTGACAAATGGACTTTCAGTCACCAGTGAGGGGAGCTCCAATGCAGAAAGCAAATTTGACACTGATTTGGATTGAGTTCAGTGTTAACCAGCAAGTTTTTTATATCTCTCAGCGCCGCGGCACAAAGCATTGAACAATTACATTTGAAAACGTCAGTCTTCCAAAACACAGTGTTGTGGTCGCTCAGGATGATCCACATTCACTCAGGGTGAAAACTTTACAGACAAAAACCCTCCCAGTGCCAGCGTTAGGTTTAACATTAAGCTGAACATTAATTATAGGGATCTAGCACTGATAGCTGCAGTACATCATCAATAATGTTGACATCCATACAGTTGGAAAAATACACTCCATCGCTTGCAGCAAGTCCCTGACTTCTTCTGAGTTTCACTGCAGATTGATTCCTGGCAGCTAATGAGTGAAATTGCAGCAGTTGGGTCAGTGATGGAAAAATGTAGAGAATCGATTTTGTGGGGTTTTATGATCTCGGATGATATGAAACTGTTGAGGTTGGACTGTTTGGGTTTTGTGCAAAAGGAAAAAAAAATGTAATAAACTTCAGTCTGAGGGCTGGAGTCTGTTTGTGCATCTCCATGATTTAGAACTGCAGTCTGTTGACTTTATGATGAGCAACAACTCTGTCCTTCTTGTAAGGAGGACACATAGATGAAATGAAAGCATTTCTTGGCAGTTGGATTTCTGATACTTGAAAAATACAGATGCCAGTTTGGTTGATGAATTTCTTTGCATCTGAGAACAAATATTTTGTACTTGCAGTATGGTTCTACTGTCTGTTTGTGCCTCTGTGCATGTTTGTGCATGTGTTAATTTGGATTTGAGTGCTTAATTGGATTCATGATGCTCTGCTGAGTGAAACGGCACCATCTCCATGACCGACGTCCAACGTCAGCTCTCAGTTTGGACCCGGTTTCCTCCCACAGCCCATCTGCGCCTCTAATCCTCTCCAAAAGTCATTATAATCCCACCAATCCCACTGCCTCTCACCATGACTGCTTCCTTTCTGGCAGCCCTGCCCTCCACATTAGGATTTGGAACTAGGCTGGAGGCTTCTTTTTCTCCCCCCATTACCATCTCTGAGAAAGCTGATTCTCTCCTGTTAGTATGCCTTCGCCTCGTCACCGCCGGTAAATGCATTAGAGGCCTGGCCACCGGAGGCCGAGGGAGCCGGGCTCTGGGGAGGTGGGTGGTAATTCACTCACTGGCCGTAGAGGAAGAGGCTGTTATTTTTTATTGGTCCTTGGAGTCCACTTTTTGCTTTTGTCCTCACTCATGGGATAATACAGGAAAAACACCCCAAAAAGTGAAGACAGATTTCTGGTGGTTCTCTGTAAACTGTGACCTCAGAGGTGAGGCCAGTGGGCAGGGAAAGAAAACTAAGCTTAAAGAGCTGAATAAAAATAGCAGGTGTGCTCTGGTGAACGTGTGGAGGGAAAACACGTGTTTGACCACATTTCCTCTGCGTATCACTTATTCTTGGCCAGAGAGGAGTAGTAAGACAGAGTGGACTCTGGAAGAACTGGGACTTTTCCTGATGTGTTGCAACACAAAGTGGGCTCCATGTGAAAAATCTAAAACATCAGAGAGACACACAGTGTGAGAAAGACGGAGAGAGATACTGTACATGTGGTTGTGTTGTGGTGATTGCCCCGTGGATCAGGCTGCGCCCACTCTGGTTCTCATGCAGCCATGGTCTCGCTCACGTCTGTCTCCCTCCCCGGCTAACTAGGTTCTGTTCGGCCCCGCAGCTCCGCCCACACGCTTACTGTGCTGGTTCCTCTCTCATTGTTCAAACACAGAGGCAGCAGTGGACTGTTGCTGACTCATTTCACATGAATAACAAAGTTAAAAGCATATAAGTCTGAAAGCTCAGAAAAAAAGAAGCCAAAATCTAGAAAAGCTCATATTGCTTCAAATATCATCCAGCAGCAGTGACTCTGCAGAGAACAGAGAGGAGGAGCAGAGCAGCAGAGTGGGATCAGGGACCACAGCTCCCACTGAGTCCAGTACACCAGTCAGGTTTAACAGCATCAGTGGAAGGCAGCAGACAACAGGAAGCTTGTCTGAGTTTATTTAGCAGAATGATGTTGTATAGCTTTGTTTTCTGCTCTGGTTTCATTAAAAATTCCAATATGCTAATTTAAGAACTCAAAGTCTGTGTGATCAGCTCAGATCTACAAAATGTTATCACAAAAAAAAACACTAAAAAATCTAATATAAATCTGTATTCACTGCTCTACTGTGTAAATTAGTAATTACTAGTAAATTATATAACTAAAATTCATGTGCAGGTGTTAATATTATTGTGCTGGGAGCAGGGACATGACTGATGTTTGTCATCAGGCAAAGGCGAATAAGTGAAGACAACTGTGTAACACAGATCTTGAAAATCTTGCTTAGGGCCCCCGTTTGGCTCGGGCCCTGTATAGTCACTACTTCTAATAAGTAAGTACTTTGACTTGAGTGTACTTTTTGTGGAACTTTCTGACTACTCAACCCACCTCTCCGCTCGACTTGGCCTTCAATAGTCTTTCAGCAAACAGCACAGCCTTAATCAACCTCCAGCAAAGCAAAGTCTTTCATTCTCCATGCAGCGTCTCAGGATTAATCCCACACATGCAGATAAAAAGGGCCGAGAAGCAGCGGTGGTATTCTGCTGTAAATAATATTTAGCAGCTACATTATCCTATCCTGTGCATGTGGGTATTTCGTGCCAAGCCTGTTTCCATAATGTCAGTCCAGAGCTGTGTGGATCTCTCCCAGGCTGATCAGCAGCCAGTTATCATTTATCAAGGTGCTGCTCGTCTCTCGGCAACTGTCATCCTAGTCACAAATTCTCAGTCAGCCCAGCAGGGAACGCAGAGGTTTGATGTGATTATGGTGGGCTGAATCACTGAGACCTCTCTGGGTGGGATCACGACTACAGTTTGTTTTCAGGTGGATTTTTTTTTTTTTTAATGTAACCAATGACGTTAGCTCCCATTTTTTCTGAGCACTTTAAGGACTTCTCCTCTGTGGTGGCTGTGTCTGACAGTTCATGCTTAATCCTGGAAACAGCAGATGACAAAACAGCCTCCACTCAAAGTCCACTTCTTTATTTGTTCCAGAGCTTTCAGCAATCTCTCACACACATGCTGAAGAAGAACCTGTGATATGGTCACAAGTCCAGCTTAAACAAAGGAGTGGACCTTAAGTGGTGATCGTTTTGTCAAATCAAATGATGTTTTGATATTTATACATGTTCTAATGTATATAATATACAGTCTATATGGCCACACTGCAATGTGCACTGGGAGGCAGTAATGTGGTGATGTAGTATGTATTTACTTTATGTATATGTACAGCATGTCTATGTGTGTGGAGGTAACGAGTGCTATCAACAGTTTTAGTAAGACAAGAACAGAGAATTTTGGGTAAAAAAAAAAGAGGACATATGCAGTATTATAAGATACAAAAACAGGACATCAGAAGACAGAGAACTAAAGGAAATATGTATGGTAAGATATGCAAATGACGCAATCTGTGCACAAAAACAAACAATGACAAATCACAAGAAACCAAGATCTAAAGCACACAGTGTTACTTTTTAACTGCAAAATAAGCAGCCTCATCACCCAGCTCGTTTTGGACTTTCATGGCTCTGACACATTAGACTAATTTGAGGATCAAGTATAAGAAAGACTTAAAGATAAGCAATAGCTCTGTGTCTGAGAAAGAAATAATGTTCCAGTTTAGCACTCATTACCACCAAGGCTCAGGGATATTCGTATAATCCAACACTTTCAAAACAACATATTGTGGCATTATATCACATGAGAACTCAATGAAGTGACACAACTGATGCTAATTAATCTGAACAGAGACTGCAGTGCAATACACACAGCAGTTCTATGTGCTGTGAAAACATGCATGTTAAATCTAACCTTTATTTATACTGCTGATGAAACACTAAAGTATCTGAACCAGTTATATTTTACAGTACAAGAATCAAGCCTTTTGGTTTTCCCATAAATTTGCAAAAGGTTCATAAATAAATTAAATAAATGGTTGTGTAAATAAAATACTAACTAAAAGTTTACACATCAATATGTCAATAAATGCTTTCCTGTCAAAAGAGCCTGTGTTCAGATATTGAAGAGGATTAGGGCTGGGTGAAAAAAAATACATAGAAAAGAGATTGTTTTCATTGTTTTAATTAAAACTCTGCCCTTTTTTCTCTGACTTTAATATATGATTTCTGCTTTTTTATATTTCTGACTTTCACAGACATCAAATTTTAAATTTCATTAGAGCCATTATACAGTTCTTTACTTAGCCCAAATTACTTTCTCTATTCATTAACCCTTCCCTAGATTAGACCTAAACTGTGCTGTTAGTTATGACTGCAGCCCTGAAGCAAATGTCTGCAGACAGTAGAGTTAGTTTCCCAACAGCATACTGTACAACAACTTTCAAGCCTTTTCAACAACCTTGTAACATTACTTTTCAGTGAGCTTTTTTTTTTTTTTATCATAGAGTCATTATACAACAATAAACTGTAGTTTAGATTTAATGTTCTTGTTTGTCTCCTACTGTCTGTATGTAACACACAGTTTGTACTTCATACTGTACAAATGAACTTAATTGAATTGGTATAATTGAAAGTGTATTATATCTAAAAATCACCAGTGGATTTACATCAACACCAGTACATTTTTCAGGCAGTCATTTTTAAGTGGAACTTAAATGGTCAAAGCTTTTTCATTGGCATTTCTACACATATATGTCACATGTCATAGGCAGATGTTTACATTTAATGCAATTTAGATTAATGTCCATTTATCCATGGATGAACAAGGAGGTGCGGCTCCTGCTGAAGGCCCAGGACATCGGCATCAGATCAGGTGATGCACAAGCCTACAGTGAATCCAGGGCTAACCTGAAGAGGGCCATCAAAAAGGCCAAGCACTGC
>JBBMJY010000005.1:18186103-18196817 GCA_037833715.1 Toxotes lorentzi
CCTGTCCTGGTCCACCAACACCTCCAGCCTGGTCAAGAAGGCTCACCAGCGCCTCTTCTTCCTGAGGACACTGAAGAGGAACCACCTGTCCTCCGTTGTTTTGGTGAGATGTTTTCTCAAGGATTCCTCGCACCCCTCACATAGACTGTTTAACCTCCTGCCCTCCGGGAGGTGCTTCAGGAGCCTCCGCACAAGAACCAGCAGACTCAGGAACAGCTTTTTCCCCACAGCTGTTTCCTTACTGAACTCTGCCCCCCCCCATAACCCCCCACCTCTACCTGCCACACCAACCCTGCCCCCCGATGATCTGATGGTTAGATGCTAAACAGCATTTCGTTAGCCTGTCCTTGTAAATGTGTAATGACAATAAAGTTGAATCTAATCTAATCTAATCATGGACCAGCTGGGACAGTGCTGCGGATGCAAGCTCTTGGGAATCCTCACAACTTGAGGGAAGCCTCACAGAGGAGGTCCTGATGCTGGGATGGGTGGGGCCCTTCATGATGCTGAATTGGTTTTTTTTATGTCATCAGTTCCACCTGAGCTTTTCCTTCTATGACAAGCTAAAATGTCTGCTGAGGAAAAAAAGGTCTATCTGCTGAAATGAGAATGATGGAGGTGTATCTGAAATCTGTAGCAAAATGATAAGGTCAGAGAGATGCCAGTCAAATCTATACACACCACACTGTTCTCAGAAGAGGATTAAACTGGTGCGACAACACGTGTCCTGGTGTGTATGTACAATACAGTGTGTCCAAGGCTGGATAACTGGCTAATGCAGGCAACTGCCCCATGGGCCCCAGAGGCCAAAGGGGCCAGTGCAGAAAAAACAACACCTATGTGCAAGTGCACGTTTGTGGTAAACATGAATGTTAGTGACATGAATGTTGTATTTCTTCTGTTTACACTGTGATGAAATGATTCTACCATGATGACTTTCCTGAGTTGTTTTTTTTAGAGTTTAAGTGTCACATAATCTAAATGCTTTTCATTGACTTTTCCATGCTTAGAAAAATATTAGCCATCAAATATATTCATTTTAATGAGCTAAATGGAGAAACCATTTTAAAGTTCATATTAAAGGTGATCAGCAGTCATGAATTCTTAACAGAGCTGGAACCCAGGTTTTTATGCAGCAGTTATAAATATTTCATCGACGCAGAGAAGGTTTCTCCCTCCATTTGTGTGTTTTAAATAATGTGTTTTAAATAATGCACTTTTGGAGAAATGTTTTGTCTTTGCTCAACCTTTGCTTCCACCACCTGGAACATGCCACTCACCACCTTAGGCAAAACTCATTTATTACCCTCGCCGACTGCCTCTTCCCTCATTTATTTTTCCAATCGAAGATGCTCACGATGAAGTTGTATCAATCATGTAAAAAGCAAATGAACTCAGCCAATGTCAACAAACTAATTCTTGAATATCAACATCGTGGTCTTTGCATGGCTTTGATGTGCCCTTTGAGTAGAAGATATTTGTCTCTGGCTCCTGTTGCGATGTCAGCGATACAACATGGTGCTCGCCTTCATCCATCCCTCTGATGCACCGTCATGCAGAAAACCAAACAGACAAACAAACAAAAAAAACTATTGCACACTGATTAATAGCTAAAGGGTCTCTCACAGTGTTCCCCTCCCCTGTAATTACTGCAGAGTATGCTCAGACTGCAGCATCGTCTACATGTCCTCTTGAGCATTCGGCCTGTTTTTTTCTCAGCTGAAGAGGCTTTAAATAATGCTTGAAACAAACTAGTTTACGAACATGTCTAAAGGCCAGTTCATGGTTTTCATGTCCCCAAGAGATCGAGTGATGTGAATTTGGTTTTGTGGCGACTGTACATGCACCAGATGAGTAAACCAGATGCTCGTTTTGTGCACCTTATGTATGTCCTCTTTATTTCCCATTGTCGGTCCTGTTCTTGTTAAGCCGCTGCACACACAGCATTTTTTGACCTTTTCATGTTGTCCAGCCAAACACAGCCCATAAACGAGGATTTCTTCTTGCTGCCGGGAGGTCGCTATTATCATGTTTTCTACTGTGCATGTGTGGAATACTTCCGTGTAGGTATACCCCTGAATGTAGTACGACAAGAAGCACGTCCGTGTCCCTGTCTGTGTCCATCTAAGGGCAAGTGGAAACCATGAACTGGCCTTAAAGGCAAAACTGTTTAAACTGTAGCTTTTGCAGATTTCAGCATTTGAAGGGCAGGGCTCTAAGGACAGCAGCTGTCTGTTGGTCAAATCGTCCACAACTTTTGTCCAGACTGAAATATCTTGAATGGATTTAACTTACCCTGTCAAATATCCCAACATCTACTCTCTACTATGACTGGCAGAGAATTGTGTACAGATGCTCTTTGTAGATCCCCTGACTTTTCCTGCAGCGACACTGTGAGGTTGATGTTGGTGGTTTTTCAGTGAAATGTGTCAAAAACTACTGGATGGATTGCCATGAAATATTTTGCAGACATTCATTTTTCCCTAAGGATGAATTGTGAATTTCAATTAGTCCAATTATTTTGTTTATAACTACACACCTTCACAATATCATTCCCATCAGCCAGTTCCAGCACACTCTGGAACACACTCTATTAACTGAAGTTGTGTATGAGGGTGAAATCTTTTCTCAAATTATTCTATCAATTTAAAAAACACAGAAAACAAAATATCTATGTTCATGTGTTCATTCGAGGACTAAAGTGCACATTCGAACACTGCACACAGAGGTTGTACAGCTCAGGACCTCTGTGAACTGTTGTGGTTTTCGTCAGCTCTGATGCACAACAGTCACCTCAACCAAGCACGTGTCATTTTGCAGCAGCATGTCATTTTGAGTTATATTCAGAAAATCATAAAGAAAAAAAAGCACACAATTTTTCCGCTTTTTGGTCAGGAAAACAATCTTGATAAAAAACTAGCAGCAGTTCATTTTCCAAGTTGGAATGTACTCAAGAAAATAAAGTTGTGTATCACATGCCAATCTCCAGGCCTGTGGGCTGGATTGTGCCTGCCCTGAATTTTTATCTTCAAGAAAGTGAATCTGTTAAAGCTGTCGCTCCGAGCTATCTCACTTTAAATAAAACAGGGAAATCTCTGCTGAAGACAGACAATTCCAGAAGAGGTGGGAGACTGAGTACTTAAATACTAGCCAGTGAGTCTCATTTGCTGTTAGACCCCTCTGAATTTGATAATTTGCCATTTCACACAGCGTTGCAGGCTACGCAGATTTTACGAGAGGAAATCTGTTTTGTGACCAGGCTTTTATGTTTTCCAATTTACGGCGCAGGAAACTACACAGATGCAACGCGGATCATGATTATGCATGATGTGTGAAAGCTTTGCATGTGAAAACAGTTTGTTGCAAAGCCAAATGCCACGAAAAACCTTTACTCAGCTTCATTTTGTCTCAGCCTGCAGCAAATGTGCACGCCATCCCAACCCCTGCCTCAAGGCTGGGAAATTCAATTTTTGAAAATTTTTTAACTCAGTCATTTGCAGCTGATGTGCAGACCCTACCAGAGTACTGACAGGAAGTGCAGAATGAATTCCATTTCAGAGCGAGAGTTTTTCTCTTTTCATCCCCTGCATGATGCCACAGCTCCGCCCATGCACTGAGACTACTTGGAAGCACTTACTCGTGGGAACAAATGTTCTCTGTGATAAGGATCAAAGAATCTTTTCATAAGTCCAGCTGCAAAAGACAAAACACCCTCTGAGCGGACGAGTTCAAGGGTAAATGAACTTGCACTAAAAGAAAAAGGTGTGAGGTGAAAAAGTGGGAGTGAGCAGGTCAAGATAAGAGCCACTGAAACTCCTGGTGGGGAAGTTTTTCATCGCAAAGGGCTGGTAAAGGTGTTCTCAAAGACAGAAATCTCAGCAGGCAGATCATCAATCAATCATCAGTTAAAAGAAAGTACACATCTAAGCCTTTCTCCTCTTGTCCTGCATCAGGTGAGCAGCTGCTGCTGAAAAATCCCAGCAGCCGCCAAAGTCCAGCTGACACCGCGTGAGACCGTCTCACATCTCTGTCCCCTGGATTTGTCTTGCAGCAGAGCAGCGTTCAACAAACCGTAGCTTCTTCATTTGTGTTCTCTGATCTTGTTCATCCAAAGCGAGTGAAAAGTTACAAATGTCTTCTCGGTCGGGGCAAGTGATTACTTGCCCTGCTGTGTCTCAAGTGTTAGGGACAAAACAAAACAAAAGTGAAGCGTGTTGCTTCGGGGGGGTTTAGCTCTGAAAGCATTTTGAAATACAGAACTGAAGTGAACCGCAGCCAAGAACTATGTAGCTCATAAACTGGGCAGATCATGCTCTCATCTTGACAAGTCTGGATTTTGATGTAATGTCATTAAATCTTTTACCCAAAATGATCATTATCATTATTTTAAGTACCCTATAAGTGGACCTTAAATCAAACCCATATTCACTGATATTTTTGGCCACTTTGGGGCAGAGCAACAAGCTGTAAACACAACACTGACTCATGATTAGTTTATAGAGGTGATATGGTGAATGTGTAAGCAAACAGTCAGTATTCATCCAAACTGTCTCTGGCCACCTAGCAAATGAAAGTCCGATACTGGCTCCTTTTAGATCTGTTCAGGTCTGAACCAAAACCTGAGGAAAAATATGAGGTTGCTAAACGCTCCACTTTCTCCGGTAGTTAATAGGTAACTTTGTGTGTCTGCCACTGGTGCTGAGCAAGTATTAGACAATGGGTGGTTATCAAAAGATTTCAGAGCACACAGCTGCCTGCTGCTTCAAACAGCACTGATGAGCGGACTGAGAGGGAACAAACACAGCAGAGTTGTGGGCTGAAACACCAAAACAAAGAGCTGAAAGATGAAGATGCTGAACAGCTCCGCAGAGATGAACTGTAAAGTCAGCTGATAATTCTCTGCCATCACCACCAGTGACACAGTCATTTGATCTGAATATAAAAATATTCACGAGTGCAGCTTTAAGATTTTTTTTTTTTTTATTAATTAAATAAAACTACTTTCATGCTCAATATCAAACTAACATTCCTTAAGTGCCTGCGCAGCAGCGTGTTTCCAGTTCTATGGCCAGTTTTCCTGAAATGTTGCAGATAAAAACACCTCTTTCTCTGGATCGTTCTCACCCGTGGCTCGTTCCCTGGACGTCATAATGGATGGCCACTTCAGTGAACGATGCATGCACCACTTTTTGAAATCAGTGACAAAATGCAGCACTTTCTAAGTTTCCTCAAAAGACCACTGGTATAATGTTTATGGCTTTCAAAAGATTGAATTGATGGTTATGAGCTGAGAACCTGATATATCAGAACGTCTGCTCCTTTATGCCTTACACAGTACCCTTCACTTCTCTGCAGACCTTTTAAATTGACTAAAAGTGGCTCACGTATAAGGGCATGTCAACTCTTTCCTTTTATATCTCTAAACTATGGACTGCTTTACCTGGACACAGTACAGAGACAGTCTCTGTGGCCTTTTTCAAAAAGAGCCACATCTCTAACATTGTTTATTCCGTTATATGAGAATGTCATTTTATCTCTTCTCTACTTCTCTGTTGTTTTATTTGTGCTCTTCTTCTACGTTTGATCTCAGTTTATCTGAGAAAATGGAGATTCTGCTTTTCAATTTAAAATAAGGTGAAAATGATGGACATTTCCAGCTGAAACAGTCATATAATTCTTTCATGCCACATATTTGTAAGGCACTTTGTTTAACAAGAAATGAACCAACAAACATTATAGCAGAAAAAAGAATTACACCAGTGAGGAATTCACAGGGATAACAAGGCTCAGACCAGTATGCATGGGTTACTGCATTCTTTCATCCTCTAAAATACATCCTACTTTCATAAATGCTCCCACTGTTGAAACTGTCTTAGACAGGAACTGATTCAACTCTATGATCTGTGCGGAGGCTGTACTTTTAAACTGTCCTGTATCAAACTGAGATATGTTTCTTATATTCACCCACTTACACTGTGAGGTTAAACCACAATAAAAAAGTAAATACATTTACTCAGGTACTGTACTTAGATACAAATTTTAGGTACTTAAACTTTACTAAAATATTTCTATTTTATGTGTCTTCATACGTCTACTCCTCTATATTTATTTAACAGCTACAGTTTTTATAAAAAATAAGATGACTTATTATTGATTAAACTATATAAAGGGACTATAAACGCATAAATATTAAGTACTTAAAATTGTCTCCACCTCAACCAACTACAACATTAAAGCACCACCTCCCTGTTAAAGGGGTCAATATGCAAGTATTTTAGTTTAAAACATTCAAAAATGAACTGAGGTCAACTGAAAATGAAGAAATAACAGTTTTGACATTTGAGTCTAAGAACACACCCACAGGACACTCTCAAGCACATCCTGAATGACAGGTACACAGAGAGGCCCGGTAAAGACTTTATGGACTGGCCCACCAACACGGTGGCCCACTGTCTGCCTGATGGCCAGACTATGGCACAGGGGAAGGGAAGGGTGGAGGAGGGACCAGAGAATGCATTTCCTTGTTTCTTACATCAGGTGTAGACTTCTCAGCTTTCAGGTAACGTGCTGCCTCCCATCTGTTTAAAGTATGGATTCAACAGTTGGACAAATCTTACATAATCCCCCTTTAATGCATCTATAATAATGATCCAGTAAAATAATAATAAAGGAGTCATTCTGTGTAATGAGTCCTTTGACTTTTCAATTATATTTTACCAATATACCAAGTAACCAAGTATACCATGTAAATGATCTGAATAGTGCATATCACAGACACCTCTCAGTACAACACACACTGACGTGCACATGCTAAAAACTCTCCACTGAAATTTGTTAAAAGAATACGTTAACACAACACAACACAAAAAAGGTGGCTAGATACTGGCAGGATGATTTTGGTAAATGAATAAAAGTCATTTTTTTACACTGGGATTTAAAGGAGTGAAAAGGAGAGGAACACAACTTGAAATAAAAAAGTAATTTTGACAACTTCAGGAAACTGAGGTGGGACTTTTCACTATTTTCTGACTTTCTTTAGAGTTAGAAAATGAGAAAATAATGGGTAGACTTACTGATAATGAAAAGTACTGCTGGTTAAAGCCCTAGTGAAAGGGAAAAAAAGAGACAAAGGTTGTGCTGACCAAAATACAGATTCATTAATCACAGAAATTATATAATAAATGAAAAAAAAAAAAAAAACTGAATGGATGGATCCACAAACTCCTCTCTGGGCCTCAGGACCTTCTGATTTTGTATAGCTATGGAAGTAAAGTTGACACTTTCTACTTTAAAGTATGAACTATTTAAAGTTTACACTTTCTTCCATAGCCATAAGATTGAGTTTCACACATATTTTCCCACCAGTTCTGTGATGTGGCAATGCAAAAGATTAAAGAGGTAACTGGAAGAACACCATCATGTTGGAGGGATGGGTGGGAGCAGTACTTACTGGGTCAGAACTGATCGATCTCATGCATTCTGAAACTCATTTGGATGTAAAATTTCTGACAAACATTGTACGGATCCAGGGAGCCAGCGTTCCATTCAGCGGAGCAGCTCCAGGCTGTAAATCAGTGTGACATTTTTTATATAAGAGTCGTGCTTCTCTACAGTATCTGTAGGAAGGAGCTGTCTGGGCTCTTGTTCCTTCTCTGGAATGTGCTCGTCTGTCTTTTATTAGTTATTGTAACATTATATATTTGATTTCTTCCCCTTATAAAAGTTCTGACATTTAAAACCTCTCAAAAAGCTCAACAAACAGTTAACAAAAGAGAGCCTTTACAAAAGTGTATAGAAATCGTGTTCTACAATAAATACTGACTGCCTTCATGTACAAACAAAAAAACTGCCAAACGCTCGGCCTCAGTAGACTCATTTATCTTTAAACAGCAGCAGTGGAAGACTTCTGCTTCCCTCAGTTGCTGTAATGTGAGAGAAAACCCTTCTCAAAAGCAGAGGATATGCTAAGGACTCCACAAACCTAACAAGTAAAGCAACAATCTACACAGTGTCAATAGTTGTGAGAATGACCTTCAGAGAAACACAAATCATTTTATAACTTCAAAGGCTTGATCAAGCTTCATGAATCATTTATACGTCCTCACCATGCTACGTAAATGATGCCAGAAGTTGTACAGCAGTAGTCTGAGTGTGCTGGACTTAAATCTAGTCATATTCTACAATACATATGCAAAGCTCTCCAATAAAATGTGTTAATGGATGCAAACTGCCTACAGCCATTTTTTTTTTTTTGCTGGAGTCATAAAGCTTTCGGCATTAAAGCATAAAATATTTCATTCAAGGTGAGATCTAATTTTCTTTGGTGTCAGCATCCCATTCACTGAACTGCGAGTCTTCCACCTCACCAAATATTGACTGCAGCATGGAGGAGCATGTCTTCGGATTAAATGGCAGCTGTGAAAGTTAGCTAACCATTTTAGATTCTATATATTTATATCCCTTTGAGGAATGAAGCAGCTTCAAGCAAGCAAGCTAACTTGATTGACCTTTGAGT
This sequence comes from Toxotes lorentzi, assembly GCA_037833715.1. NCBI lineage: Eukaryota > Metazoa > Chordata > Actinopteri > Toxotidae > Toxotes > Toxotes lorentzi. Next base: position 18,194,619 of record JBBMJY010000005.1, read on the forward strand.
CTTTTTCATCGATCGTTGAATAGATTGAGTAAATTAACATTCAGCTCTCATCTCGCCTTAAATGACAAAGGATATGCTTGTGTTTATACTCCTGTGGAGTCGGGTCTATTTTTAAGAGTATATTTTAATGACACTTTCCTTTTTTTTTGCTGCAGTGAGAGGATTTGTTTGAATTCCACAGTTTTTCACAACATTTATCTGCAGCAAACTGAAAGGACAAGAGAGTGGAGCAAAACTGGTCTCGGGCAGCATATTCACCTTTAAACTCAGTTACTTTATCAAAACTCTTATTGTTCTAGGTTATATTATATTATTATAAGTTCATCTTAGCTGAAGCATCAATCAGTAATAAACCAGGAAAATCGTAACTGCACCACAGAGTGGAGCAAGGCTGCAAGGCTGCTAATTGTCTGCTTGATGAAAACAAACTGCCGATCCAGGGCTCAGTGGAAAACAGGTCTTCATGTGGAAACTAACCGTCTCTATACTGAGGTCTCTGCATTTAGCAGCAGTAACTCTGACCTGAAAACACAGTTGGAACCAAAGTGAGCCACTCATTAAAACATAGCCTCCCAAAAATATGAGCATCCCACAAACCTCTGTTAGCAGGAATGTGAATTTTGTGAGTGAGCTGTCGGTGGCAGTGGCGGCTGGTGATTTCTGGTCATGTACCCGTGTGGACCTATAGGCACTGATTTCTTCCTATGCTTACACACTAGCAATGCTGCGGTCTAGCTTGGTGCACTAAGCTTTGAGTCCAGAAGATTCTTACATTTTCTCAACAAGTGAATCAGAAAAGCAAACACACTCCATCCAGGTCAGCCTGCCACTGAATCTGACCATCTTTTCTCACCAGGCATTAAGATTTTTTGTCTGTTTAAATTTAAACATTTACAGCAGCTTAAATGCTGAGAAAGGTGCCACTCAGAGTGATGAACCTACAGAGAATTATGAGCTGAATCTGCAGCTACATGAACACTGCAAACAGGAAGAAGCTGCATAAAGTTGGAGCTTCCCTCGTGGGACATAATGTTAGAAACAGCACAATGTACAATGCTGCAATGGGACACCTATCTTTACTCACAAGGCTGTAGCTGCACAGGTTGTCTCGAATGAAACAGGCAATGGAACAAGTCGCTTTCTTCACCTGAGCACAGAAGGCTGGAAGCTTTATAAAATGTGTCTTTGCCTCTAAAAGTTTTTTTTTTTCTTGTAATTCCAAGACCAAAGGCAGAACATTAACAGGACAACTCAAGGAAAACAAAACAACATGTTACTGAACAGATTTAATACTTAACACTTACTGAAATGTCTCTGACTGTACTGAAGCTTTAGCATTGTCCTTCAGTTGTAAGTCGCTTCGGATGAAAACATCTGCCAAATGAGTAAATGTAAATGTAATGCAAATATCCACAGGCTAACGGGCTAACAGGGGTCTGACTTTGGCACTCCTCAGCGTAAGGTGATACGTGCGGTTTGAGGTGCGCGGGAAGTGTCATGGGAGAGCAAGTCTGTACGAGAGCTGGTATCAGCAGCCGCCGAGTCGAGCGTACTGGTTTGAAGTACTGAACGGTGTCAGCAACGAGCGCGTACAGCTACGGTAGACCCCAAGGGGAAAACATGTATCAGTCAGTCACCAGCTGTATTGCTTAAAGCAACTTTGTCACACAGCACTCAAGTGAATTTCTAACACTGTTTAAGGTTGTAATGCCTTCATGTATATGGCTGGCGTTTACTTTGCTAACTCGAGAAGTCGAGTAGGTGGGAGAGAGTGAAAGCTTCTGTCAGTGTCAGACTGTCAGTGGAGGCATACAGCTTGTTTCTGGAGGCAGTATGAAACAGGGTAAACTGGATTTGAATCAAACTTGCAAACATACCAGCAAGTATTTGCTCATTTATTTTTGGCAAATGCTAAGTTGGCGAATCAGGTGACCCTTCCAGTGTAGGCTGTCTGAGTCATGTCTACGTCTATGTATGTGTCTGTGTTTTTATATGTAATGTTGCTGTTGTTGATAATATTAATTATCCAGACACTGCCTCAAACACTGAAAATGGTTCCGTAACATGTTCCATGTTCAGTTTGCACAGGTACATCTGCTCTAAGCCTATCGTACGGTTCAGTTTACACACATGCTGCACTTCACTTTTCACTGTGACTATGAATAAACAAATATGTGTGCTTGTGTGTGTTTATATATA